>JABXWE010004811.1:0-42036 GCA_014611495.1 Limonius californicus | reverse complement strand
GGAGATGGCTAACGGAAAGAAACTTACCGTTTCAATTACAAGACACAAAAGTAGAATTATATGCAAACATAAACCAGCATAAACCAGTTAACAAAGTATATGTGATCGACAACATTTTAGCCGAACAGGGTCACGTGGCACTGCGCTTGCCTCCCTATCATCCGGAACTCAACGCCATAGAAAAAATATGGGCATTAGTAAAAAATCATGTGGCTGCCCATAATACGACGTTTAAAATGGATGATGTCAGGAAGTTGGCAGAAGATAAATTTAATGTTGTTGGTGTGCAAGAATGGGCAAACATTTGTTCACATGTGAAGAAGATCGAGGACGAATATCTTGCCAGAGAATATATAATAGATGATGTGCAGGAACTTATTATAAATGTTCATGACAGCAGTGATGACTCAGAACTGTATTGGTCGTCTGACGATGAAGACGATTTAGGTTGTAAACCATTATAATTGTATATAAATTTTGCTTTATATTATCTGAAGACATTTTGATATTTAACTTAAAATTGTTTACATTCATTCCTTTCATTTTAATATGGACTGTATTTGCATTCAATATGAATTTATGTATAATATTTAATTGTGTAATCGTGTTGTACGATATTTGCATTAAATTTGACTTCATGTACCTATAATTTGTTTTATTGTGTTCTGATTTTTGCTAAATGAAAACACTTCCCTTTAATGTTAGGTTAGGGATGTGCAAGCAATTTTATTAAATTAAATGATAACGTAGTAGAAAATAGCTATTTGTGTATTAAGAGCGCAAAATGATATATTGTCGATTGAAAGAGACAGTTGCCGCGCGACGAAGGAGCGCGGCAATCTCTTGAAATCGACAATGAATTTGCGCTCGAATTACACACAAGATTTTTTCTACAATCGAGAGTTCACATATTTCCAAAAATTTATTTAATTTGAGGAATGAAAATTAAAAGTACAGTTCTTACAATTTTTTATGACAATTCCAGACGATAAAGAAAGTCTAGATGAGTTTGAAATTGTATGTTCCGCCATTGTTACTGATTCAACAATTTGCACTTTAGATGATTCACCTTTACCCAAGATTTTCTGTGCCGTTTCAATTTTATTATTAATGCTTTCTTCAATGTATCCCTCGGCTGTAGAAGAACCTTTCCAACCTCCATGACGTTTCAGTTGGATGATATCACCTCCTCCATTAATTAGAAGAGTAGCTGACGTGCGACGAAAACTGTGACCTGTATATAATTTATAATCTGATAAATTCAAATACTGGGCGATTTCACAGGGTATTTTTCCAATTATATTCATTTCCACCACTTGTTTAGAGCATTTTCCGTTACAATATCGTAGAAATAGACGATATGGGGTGTCGTAATCTGATGGTCTCAACGCAACATACCTTCTGTAGAATGATAAAAAATCAAGTTCTTCACTATTAGTAACAGTAAAGACACGACTTTTTCTTGTTTTTGAGTCAGGAATTTTTACTATTAATAGCGAATCTTTGTCTTCTATGGTCATTTTCACAAGTTCATCTCGTCTACATGCACCGAAAACTCCCATAATTAATACTACCTGTCAATAAAATAGCTTATTAATATTTACAGAGTAATGAGTAGTGTTATTTACCTTTTTCATTAAAAATATTTCATCTGGCGCTTCATAGAGGAATTTGAACAATTCTTCTTTGGTGAAAGTTCTTGATTTTTTTTGGTTTGTATCCTACAGATTGGCGTTTTAGGTATGCGATTAACTTCGTATATTGGCTGATGTCAATATTGTTTCTTACAGTTAATACAGATCGTAGCATTGAGTACACCGACCAAAGTGTAGCAGAATTCATAGTTTTAGCTTTTTCGCTAAAGTAAGCCATCATTACGTTTTCAGTGTACCTTCTAACTTTCCTTGAATTACACCATGTGATGAAGAGTTCGTACTGCTTTTCATACTTCCCCCGCGACTTTTCTGGCAATAGGTTTAAAATCGCGACTTTAGCGGCGCTTGCAATTTCAGGTGGTGTACATGAAAAATCACTACAATCATTTTCTTCTTCCATTTTTGCTGCTTCACGCTCACATACGATTATTATTTAGGAAATTTTTCACTCAAATGGAAGATGTCATTTACTTGTTGACATTGGATACTCTGAGCAATGCATATTTGATTTATAGTTAATAATTGGGAGAGCGAGCGTTTTTTTTATTTAGTCGCTTATAAGCGACAAAGTGACATTCATCGAAAAAGATGACGTTTGCGTTTTCAAATACGAGCGCAAATGCCTACTTTGGATATCGATTGTAGAAAAATTATATTTCGAGTCCCATAGGACCTTCTTCAGACAAATAAAACAAGCATTCTACAAATTAATAGTTAATTCCTGTAACAAGAATAAGAAAAAAAATTTTAGGTACGTGGAAGATATAATATAATTTTTCTACTACGTTATCATTTAATTTAATAAAATTGACTGCACAAACCTAACCTAATATTGGAATTATCAGCTGTAATAAAACATATTCATACTTCCCTTTAATATTTCAAAATATTTACATTTATTTATTTCATTTTCTTTTGGGGAAGTGGTTTATTTAATATATTATCATTAATTTAGTGAACGTTAAAGAGTTAAATTACACATTTATTTGCATAGTCTGTTTTCAATTTGGCCCTACATGCTAGCCTGATGTTTTTAGGTTGAGCCGAAAACACTGTTTGGGCGTCCTTTTCTACAGCCTTCTCACTCCCGGCGGTGCGCAATTCGCGGATCATGAGATATTGCAACTACTCTAGCTGTGATATTCCCGAAGTATATTGACTTAGCTAGATGATTTTGTTACGTAAGTAGTTGTTTTTATAACATATGCTCTCTGTAGGAAATTGTAAATATCTAATCATGTGTATAATAATGCGCTAAAGGGATCGGGGGTTGATGTAAATATTACAGGGCAAGGCACTCTTGCTAAGAGATAATAAACTGCTTACGTACCCCGTTAGACAGGCTTAAAACATCTGCTGGGTAGCGATGATAGTAATTTATTTCCGGCACTGTATTGTTTATTCGGCTTTCTTTTACTTTGGTTTATTATACACACACGGATAGATATGAAGGCGTGATAGTTATAATATTCCCAAGTATATTGACTTAGCTAGATGTTTGTTACGTACTTGTTTTTATAACATGTGCTCTCTGTAAGAAATCCTAAATATCTAATCATGTGTATAATGCGGTAAAGGAATCAGGGGTTGATGTAAACATTACAGTGCGCGGTGCTCTTGCTAAGAGATAATAAACTGCTTACGTACCCCGTTAGACAGGCTTAAAACACCTGCTGGGTATCGATGATAGTAATTTATGTCCGGCACTATATTGCTTATTCGACTTTGGTTCATTATAAGCACACGGATAGATATGAAAGCGTGGTGGCTGTGATATTCCTGAAGTATATTGACTTGTATCTAGACGTTTGTGTTACGTAGTTGTTTTTATAACATATGCTCTGACTAAGAAATTGCAGTTTTGGCCATAAATCAATAAATATTTTAACCTCTACCGAGTTTTATTTATTAACTCCAACTACTTATTATAGATTACGAACCTGGAAATACATAAAAACATTCTACGAAACACCACAGAACCTACAAAGTGATTTTTTAAAAAATTAATTGCAGCAAGCCTAGAAAAAAAGCTATTCCGGCTGCAGTCAGCTGTAATGAGCTTTGAATGACATTTAGCTGTATGTCAAACTGTGTGACAGTTCAGGTACCTAGTTAAAAATTTTGGCCCAACAAAATGTGAAAATGAACAAGTATTTAGTTGCAACTGATTTGTAATTTATTAAGGTAAGTAAATTACAGGTTTTTCGTCAAAATTTCTTTCACAGCAAGTGTTCGAAATGTCCACCCCCTTGCTCTATACACAATCTTGCTCGTTTTTGTAAACTTCGAGACACATTTTCGAGCATGTGCTGTGAGTTATTTATTTCGTTGCATTTATGAATTATTCTTGCTGTAAGCTCATCTAAATTTTGTATTGGTGTCTGATAAATTGATTTTTTCACATAGGGCCAGACAAAAAAATCCAACGTTGTTAAATCACAGGACCTGGGTGGATAAGCAACTGGAGTGTTCCGACTGATTACTCTATTGCCGAAGAATTCCTGAATAAAATTCAAGTTCTCCAGAGTACAATGAACAGGCGAGCCATCCTGCTGGAAGTACCCTTCCCGCAGCTCTTGGTCATCTAACTGATTAATAAAAGGTTCCAAAATCTCTTCGCAATACCTTAATGCATTGATTGTCCCTTGAAAGGAAATTGGTCCTACAAGTTGTCGTCGGCTAAGACCAATCCACACGCCAAGCTTTTACGGATGAAGTGGTGTTTCTGTAAACGCATATTGATTCTCCGCAGACCAAATTCTCATACTTTGGGAGTTCACATATCCAGATAAATGAAAGCATGCTTCGTCCGAAAAAAAACACGTTGTTCAAGTCGTTGTCTTCAGGAAATGCGTTTAAAAACCATTGACAATATCGTTCTCTTAGAGGCATGTCTGCTGGTAGAATCTGATGAACTGAAGTTACTTTATATGGGAATAACTTTAAATCTGCTTTAAGAATATTCGTCGTGGTTGTGTAAGACAAATCAATGCGCTGTGAAAGACGTCGAAGTGAAGTTGAGGGAGCTTCAGCCATTATTTGTCTAACATTTTCCAGGACGTCTGGTGTGCGTTCTGTAGGTCTACCGCTACCATTTCTGCGTGTAACACCACCCGTTTCATCGAATAATTCCACAGTGTGCCTTAGAGCATCGTAAAATCGAATGTATTCAACAATTCCAAAATGGTCTGTAAAATCGTTGAAGCATTCCTGGATCGAATACCGCCACCCACCATTTATGATGATTCCAGTTCGGTAATAAGCTTTTACCATAAATATCTTATGCTGCACTGTGAAATTCATTTTTGAATAAATAATTGAACCTTCTTTATTTAATTATTGGCAGCCATGCTGTTACAATTTTCATATTGTCAGATTCTAAAGCTTAATATAGACGGGACAATCCCTAGGCTACTGCAATTGACTTTTTAAAAAATCACTTTGTAGGTTGTTATTCCAAAAACATCGATGCTGTGCGCAACAGGATTGAAGAGTATCGAAATGTGACTTACAGTGAGATAGAGGCATCCTTAGGCATGTCGAAGACTGCAGTAGATTCGATTTTACACGAACATTTAGCTGTAAAAAAGGTCTGTTCCCGATGGATTCCGCATAATTTGACCGAAGCTCAAAAAAGGCTCGTGTTAATTGGTGTAAGGAAATGCTCAAAAAATTCGACCTAGGAACTGCAAAATCCGTATAAAAAACCGTAACAGGTGGCGAAACTTGGATATATTCGTATGAACCGGAAACTAAGCAACAATCTACTGTTTGGGTGTTCCAAGATGAACCGAATCCCACAAAAGTTGTTCGGTCACGAAGCACTTTCAAGAAAATGATCAGTTGTTTGTTCGGTTATACTGGACATGTCGCAACCATTTCTTTAGAGGATCGAAGAACAATTGACGCTGAATGGTATACAACAATTTGTTAGCAACATGTCATCGACAAAAACAGGAAAAACAACCGAAACCGTCGCATCATTCTTCATGATGACAATGCCAGCACGTCAAACAATTGCTTATTTGAAGGAGAAAAACCTCGAATTAATGTCTCATTGCCCTTATTCACCTGATTTATCGCCTAACGACTTCTTTGTGTTCCCGAATGCGTAGGCAGCGATATTCATCACCTCAAGAAGCTGTTGAAGCCTTCAGAAACCATGTTTTTGAGATACCAACTCCAGAATAGAAAAAAGTTTTCGAGAATTGGTTTGAAAGCATGCAAAAATGTATAAATCTTAAAGGCGAATATTTTGAAAAGCAATAAAACAATTTGTTCCAAAACAATTTTTTATACCTGGTTTTTGTATAAACTCAAAATGCTGCCCTGGTATCTTTGGAAACAGTATTTATATATTATATTGTCGGAAAATTTTACGAGCATTCTGATATTACACATGGAAATTTAAAAAAATTACCACTCCGTATGTGTAACTTTTTAGTTTATGAAAATATATTTGCTTTTTTAGTAAACGTGTATCTAATTTCATATGTTATAGGCAAGATGTTACTAGGTACTTCATACCAAGTACCAATGTTTGGAAACAGAAATGTATTAGTGATAAAACTGTAAATCAATAACAGAGCGATTATCCCTTAATTCATCTTTCAGATATGTTGTAAAAACAACTAAGTATAGCACAAACTATATCTTAATCAGCTCAAATTATCAACTTCTACGTTAAATACTTACTTCATAAGTGTACAGCACAAACAGAATAACATTAGCAAAAGATGCGATAAACATCCAAATCAAGTTGAATGTTAAATAAGTTAAAAATTCGTATAATTCCGTTCTCTTAAACAGGGGATCGTACGATTTCTGCAAAAATGTAAACAATTATATTTTATTAAGCGCCTAAATACAAAGTTTAGATGTTAGCTACCTCGCTTTCCAATGAGAGTTGCGAATCTGTTTTTAATAACGTCAACGTTCTAAACGTGTTTCTTCTAGCTCCTGAGAAGCTTGAGCCAGGATAGTCGGAAATATCTTTTTGTATAATACTTGGCCTCATTTTTATCTAAAAAATGTACCTGCAGAGATTTAACTTGGGCGTGACAGTTAATGGCTTTGTTTCAATATATTGCCTACTTTGCTATAAGAAATGACAAATACGAAGCTGATAAAAGCAGTAGATCAGCATAGCTAAAAATAATTTGCCTAGTAACCAGCTCGTTCACGGGCGCTATTCTAGACTTTCGTGGATTTACTCCGAATACGAACAAGTGTGAATGGTAATCACGCGAATACGAACCAAATAGGTTTATTATCATATCTTGTCTTGGTGGCGTTTGTCTTTTTCACTTCTTCTTTGAGTTTCTGCAAATCTCTCCAGATTCTTCAAGTCTTCCGATTGGACACTGTGTAACCAAACACTTCTAAATAAAAATAAGTTTAGAAAAAAAATATTCTTCAATCATGTGTTGGAATTTTTCTTTTGCGATACTACAACAGTTAATTCTTACTCTTATGTACATATACCTGCAATCTTCTTTTTTGAAATTGAGAAAACATTCCTTCACAATATATAAATTTATCTTTGTCTGCAGGCAACACTTTAAAGTATGTAGTATGCTCTTGAACAGTATTAACGTCACCAACTTTTAGAAATTGTGTTTTAACTTGGGGTTGTGCGGCAACATCTTTTGCTTCTTACAAAATTTGAATAGATTTCCTTTTCCATTTTCTTATTGTTCTATTTTTTTGTTAATTTACATAAGGTAGAGTAGATACCTAAAAGGAGCTTTACCACTTTTCGTTTCCTATGACGAGATAATTAATATATAATCAAGTCCTCCAGTTTTCAGTAAGTACCCCTCTAAGCTAAAGAACATTTGCAAAACATTGTAGCAATATTTCAGTTTGATGCTGATGTTCTCATATTTATTGCATAGTGGTTGTAGAGACGTTGAAGGAAGTTCTATGTCCAGTCTAATGATGTTACACGGTTGCGTTTCCTAGAAAAGTTTACAAAACGACAAATCAACATCTTAGCGCATTCCATCTACGAAATTCTATTTCAAAAACCTCCTTGGACCGATTTCCGATTATAACGAATTTCTGTGGACCGAAAGTGCTTCGAACACCGTGCGCCTTGCTTTGCTGCGCACTAATTTACAGTTATGATAAGAAGAATTCGGTATTTATACACCAAAAACAAAAAAAAATGCTTTTATTGAATCTTTGGTCGTGAATAAGCTTGGAAGACCGTTGCATACCCGATAAACAACTAAATGGTTTATATTATTAAAATTAATAAAATTTAAAATATAGACGACGCTTAAATCAGATATACTGTAACGTGCGATTTCGACGCACAGTGTATGCTGCTGAATTATTTCAATTTTAGTGTGTGTTTAACGCGCCTCGAGATTTCAGTTTCAAACTTTGGGCTTTTCGCGCATGGGTAGCGTAGAATGTTCTCGTAGATTTGGGTTTTCCGAGATAGGAGAGCGCATTCTCATTCTATTAGTTGACAAGTGTGTGTAGCTTGATATTCATCGCGGTCAATTTCGACCAAGGATTTATTCCTAATTTTGTTGAAAAGTTCAAGTTTTAAGGGGAATCTTAACCTTGTGGTGCTAGTGAGATTTTCCCTAGGTTTTTTTTAACCGATTTATTACACCCTTGAAGAGGTTTTTTCTATTTGCCGATTTACATCCTTGGTAAGCTGAGAAGTTTGATTCTTTTTCTTTTACTTTATTTAGTCTCTTGTATTATTTAGGCAATTTAGAGCTGCTGAAAAAGTTCGTAGCTGCGGAACAATTTCGTAACTGCGGAGGATTTAAATATCTACAAAAACACCGTTGCTGTGGAAAAGTAGTACATACTGCTGGAAGTTTTTTTTACCTACGTCGTAGAATTTGAAGAAGTTTTCAAGTCGTATATTCACCACGGAAAAGTACAAGGCCAAATTCCAAGAGCGAGTTTGGACGCCAGATGCCCGCTCAGGTGTGCGCTGTAATTGGAATTCTGCATCAAAAAGGTCTGTTTTAAATATTCCTTTAAAAATTCAAGGACTCTGAAGATCATCCAACAGAATACGATCAAATAACCATTGTTTTATACCATTTCAAATTATACCAGTTATATCGAACTAATTTTATAGCTAAGAAAATTTGTTTTTAAATTCAACACGTACTGTATTTTACAATTTTGTAAACGGTCCGCATATTCCGAGTTTCTGATTTAATTATTATTGTTGTAAATATTCAAAAGGGAGGATATTGCGTGAACTATATTTTTTTTGTCGATGCGCTTATACCTCAATAGTAGGTATTCCATCCTTAGTTTACATAATCGAGATCTCGTTTATCGTGAATTAGGCGGATTACGTATTGATTAATCATTTTGCGAAGTTATTTTGTGCTTTTTATTAATTTAGTCCTTATTGACGCACTATCGTTTTCTCAGGATTCAGATTGTTCATATCACGTATTGTTAAATCAGACAGGGACGTTTGTGGTCTGTTCTTTAGTTAAACGATATTTATATTTAATATTTGGGGCTAATTGGGGTCAATAAGTTTTGATATTTTATTGTAATTTGATTTACATTTAGTGATTATACTCGAGAATTACGCCAAGTATTTGTGTTTTATTGTGTCTTGTTGTTATATGAAAGACTTTAGCGTTATCAGTAACGTAAGTCCGTTCTCTCAGGGAGATTCCTGTTTATCTACGTCATCTTCGAGCCAAGGGTTTATGTTTCTAAACAGGTGGCGCCTACATACTTTGAACCCTTCCTTCTCCGACCGACGCTGGTCAAACCCTTGTTTAGATACCTGGACCTTACTGGTGTAGTCGTTAGATATTTTTTTTTGTGTAGGAAAAATTATTTCCTTCACTGTGTCGCCGTTCTTTTAGCTGGGCGTCACAATACGCACCGTTACTTTTATGAAGAATAAAGAAATATATAATACTGTTATCAATTTAATTACAATAACAGTCAACCATACCTTAATTTTTAATATTCCTTAGAACAGGGGTCGGCAACCTTTTCGAGGAATGGGGCCACCTGAGTAACTGATAATGCGCTCCTGCGGGAAGGGCGTTGGAGTAGGGGTGATGAGGTTCCAGGTATGTACCTTCCATTCAGTGCGCCAAGTGGCGTGTTGCCAGTGACTACCCTTCTGGTGAGTACCTGCGACCTAGTGGGGTTGTGGTGGGTTTTAGTATACCACGTCACAGATTCGCTATTATACAATCAATTCTGCGATTAGTGAAACCAAACTTGAAATTTTTGCTCATGTTAGTAAATTGCTTTCCACTTAGTTATAATTTTATGTTATGTTACTCCATTTCACATAGTTTTATTTAAAATAAGTGGATATTAAAATAAAGAACGTTAAAAACTAATCCAAGCTGGGCTAACAAGGAAACCGTAAATCGGTTAAAGGTAAATTATGAGCGTTCGAGTGACAGTGACCGCTTCTGCGGCCATGAAGACAATTTTTCTGCGTATTACAAAAAATTGATATACAAAGCGATTTTTTAAAAAGTCAATTGCAGTAGCCTAGGGATTGTCCCGTCTATATTAAGCTTTAGAATCTGACAATATGAAAATTGTAACAGCATAGCTGCCAATAATTAAATAAAGAAGCTTCAATTATTTATTCAAAAATGAATTTAATAGTGCAGCATAAGATATTTATGGTAAAAGCTTATTACCGAACTGGAATCATCATAAATGGTGAGTGGCGGTATTCGATCCAGGAATGCTTCAACGATTTTACAGACCATTTTGGAATTGTTGAATACATTCGATTTTGCGATGCTCTAAGGCACACTGTGGAATTATTCGATGAAACAGGTGGTGTTACACGCAGAAATGGTAGCGGTAGACCTACAGAACGCACACCAGACGTCCTGGAAAATGTTAGACAAATAATGGCTGAAGCTCCCTCAATTCACTTCGACGTCTTGCTCATTGATTTGTCTTACACAACCACGAGGAATATTCTTAAAGCAGATTTAAAGTTATTCCCATATAAAGTAACTTCAGTTCCTCTAAGAGAACGATATTGTCAATGGTCTTTAAACGCATTTCCTGAAGACAACGACTTGAACAACGTCTTTTTTTCGGACGACGCATGGTTTCATTTATCTGGATATGTGAACTCCCAAAATATGAGAATTTGGTCTGCGGAGAATCCATATGCGTTTAGAGAAACACCACTGCATCCGCAAAAGCTTGGCGTGTGGATTGGTCTTAGCCGACGACGACTTGTAGGACCAATTTTCTTTCAACGGACAATCAATGCATTAAGGTATCGCGAGGAGATTTTGGAACCTTTTATTAATCAGTTAGATGACCAAGAGCTGCGGGAAGGGTACTTCCAGCAGGATGGCTCGCCTGTTCATTGTACTCTGGAGAACTTGAATTTTATTCAGGAATTCTTCGGCAATAGAGTAATCAGTCGGAACACTCCAGTTGCTTATCCACCCAGGTCCTGTGATTTAACAACGTTGGATTTTTTTGTCTGGCCCTATGTGAGAAATTCAATTTATCAGACTCCAATACAAATTTTAGATGAGCTTACAGCAAGAATAATTCATAAATGCAACGAAATAAATAACTTACAGCACATGCTCGAAAATGTGTCTCGAAGTTTACAAAAACGAGCAACACATTTCGAACATCTGCTGTGAAAGAAATCTTGACGAAAAACCTGTAATTTACTTACCTTAATAAATTACAAATCAGTTGCAACTAAATACTTGTTCATTTTCACATTTTGTTGGGCCAAAATTTTTAACTACCTGAACTGTCACACAGTTTGACATACAGGTAAATGTCATTCAAAGCTCATTAGAGCTGACTGCAAACGGAATAGCTTTTTTTCTAGGCTTGCTGCAATTGACTTTTTAAAAAATCACTGTATTAGACTGGTAACATCGACCGCCGCAAAAAAACGATAAGGTTTTTTTACGAAACATTACGCGGGCTACACGAAAAGAGGTTTTTTGAACTACGTGAGCTCCGTCCCTGCTTTATTAGAAAAATTGCAAGATTTTCCGAATTATCAACAGCATGTACTAAATGCTTACGTATAGTATCAACTATAGCCATCAACTTATAGGCAGCAAATAGTTATCGAGCGTAGAGACTGCCGAGCAAACGGTAGCGATCAATTGTTTGCAAATGGCGGCAATATTCAACTTGAAGAATCGCGTTTTATGTGGTTTTAATAATTTTGAAGCTCTTGCATGCAGAAATTTTCTATAAACCTTACAGGAATAATTGTTATGTGCAAAGCGTAGGAGAGAAAATGCAATTTATTTCACTAGTGGAAATATAATAATATTAATAATAATAATGGCGAGGCTCTACACTCTACAGTCCAGGAAGGGGTTTGGCCTGCAAGGTAGAAGGTCGGAGCTCCCGTATTCTTGCTCTCACACCCGGTTGTCGCGTGCCAAATTAATGACTCGTGGTGAGCATCACACATTAGGCAACCGCATTATTACTCTTGTTCATTCGAACGCAGGCGCCTAATTATTTAAAGCGACTGAAAAATCTCGTGTAATGTGATTTTAATAATTTGAAAGCTGCCTTCATTTAGTAATTTACTATAAATCATGCAAAAATTATTATGTAAGGCAAAGACGCCGTTGAAAGCGAAAATATGCTCTCATAGCAAGTTTTTTTTGAGAACACTTCTTTTTAAATTTTCATATTCTATACCGGATCCCGTCTTGCAAGTGTAATGAGCAACACATGATTTATCAAACCTATGATTGACATAAGCTACACGTTCTTTAAATCTAATCTTAATACTACGATTAGTTCGGCCAATATGTTTTCTATTACAATCAATGTCGTCAATCCCCGAATTTTTCAAGGATTCGCTTTATCTAAAAGGTTTCCTAACAAGTTCCAAATGTTGTTACTTGAACAAAATGCAATTTTTGATTTCCTTGTTTGCGTATCTTATTATGTGGGAACCTTGTAATGTAGTGAAATTACGAATATACGTTTTGTACTTAAATTATCAATATTGTCCGGAGAACAGTGGCGGCTCGCCAAGTGAAGTAGGTGAAGTGCCTCTTCACCTAAAATTTTCATTCAATTGCGAATATTTATTTAAATTACATAACACATTATTTATTGGCATTACACTTATTAGGAGTCGTTTATTTATGCCATACATACTCGTAGATATAATAAGCTTAGTGAAAACAAACACATTATATTTCTGGTCCCCTTTTATTTAATATCTAAATTTTAAATTCATTCCATCGAGTGTGAACACAGTGACCATAAAAAATCTTACCTACAACACTCGTGCAATTGTAGTGAAGAGTCGGCCTGAAACGTATTACAACTCTGCACTTATACCTGCGTTATCATGGTAACGCCTATGTCAATATCTACAATTGGTTCAACGTGAAGTAAAGAATTCAGTCGTAATCAGCGGCTGAACTGCATGTTCGGGTCTGACCGTCGGTTTTAAACGATTTCAACAATTTTGAATTTACATTTTTAGCTGTAGTGTTTAATATTTTCTCTCTCACTGACATATTATTTGATGTTCTCTAAAAGAGATCATTAGATATTAATTTTTGTGTTGCAATAATGATAAAACTATTGAACTATTAAAGAGGAAAAGGAATGACGATATCTTTGAAAAGACTAAGGAAATAGAAATAACACTTCACCTATTTTTTTACCCGAGAGCCGCCACTGCCAGAGAGAAATCATTGGAAGCGGCAATTACATGATTTACTGATATTCACCTATTTAATGAAAAAGTACGTAATCTATGAATCGAATCCGTTAAGTTGAACGAGTTCTAACGGGGATCTAGTATTTTAAGCCTTTGTTTATTAGTAAATTAGCGGACTTGGTAGAAGTTGTAACGGTATTTTAGCCTAGGTTGTTCGCAACCCATTTCACACTGGGCTCAAGAGTGCACAAATTTGCGCTTCCCTCTCTCTCTCTCAGCATATAGGAGCTGCGCGTGTTTGACTTTTGGAAAAAACAGGATTTCCGGTTGGACATTTTTGCGTCTGGCAGAAGCGAGCGAATCGTTGCATTAGATTCTTCTCGCTAAAGTGTGTTTCACTTTGAGTTCATCTCGATTTTATGAGGAAATCTAAAGTTATAACGTGATCTTTAGTTGATTGTTAGATGTGCGTTATTGGCCTTAGTGCCGCTTTGATCAACGTTTCGATTTTATTGTAATTTTGTCGTGTTGATCGGAGTTTATTGATTGGTAAGTTTTATCCTTTTTTAAAGTTATGGCTGCCCTAACATTTTCCTAATATCCGAATTTAGACAATTTGGGGACGGCGAGATTTTGCCGAAGTTTTCTGTACTTTCAATGGTTGGATCTGCGTGCGAGAAGTAGTTATCTGCGTTCAAACCAGTTAACCTGCGAGTGAAAACAGATGCCGAACACGAGGCCGTTTCAAGAACGTTCGCCACTCGGATCAAACAGGGAAGTGCTCATTAATTTTAATTTCGATGATTATAGAGTCAATGTAATTACTCTTTGTTTATGTGTACTAATTTCTTTATATTACGGGGTAGATAAACTAGGTTGTTTTGAACTAGTTTTATGGCTTAATACAGTGTTATCTTAGCGTGTATAAGTATTAGCGTACATAATCACGGGAGTTTCACTTGATATACAGAGTAAGTCAACCTGAGCGGTAATAGTGTGTTTTATTCGGGTTTAACGGCGATTTTGACTTCTGAGGTGCGCTGTAGACCGTTGGAAGGCCTTTCACGTCTAGGGTGTATGACGCGGCTTTGAGGGTGCTTGTAGGGGCAAAGGAAAACGCAGTATTTTTACTTTAGCTCAAATATTAATCGTTGGATGCTATATTAAGTGAATGCGTGCTGGTAATTGTGCACCTATACAGGAATCAAGTACACAAGTACGTACGTTAATGTTGTTAATTTGGGTTTATGAACCATTAATTTGTGTTTATGCTGACATTAAATATCGTTGCTGCAATTGGACTTATTATTTATTGTTTCCCTATCATTGCATTTTTTTTAGTAACAAGTTTGATAAGTGATGAACTTGGGGTCCGACTAACCGATCGACATCTGAGTTAATGTTAGTGTATTATTATTATAAGTCGGTAGCGCCCTTTCAGGTAATTAACGTAAAGTTAATTAGTGTGTTTATCCAAGCAAAGCAGAGAACCGCCCATCTTCGATTGAGGTTCCGGGAGGCTATCATTAACCGTATATTTGCTTACCTAGTGTGGAGAAATTTCCCTTGGAAATTATTGTCAGGCGTCACAAAGTAAAAAACATAGCTTAGACAAAGTGATACGTTTTGTTTAATATCGAGCTACAGTCTCATCTATTCTCTCATGATGTCATCATACCCTCTCCTAGGGTCAAGCATCGAGGGGGAGTAATGTACTTCCACTGTTGGCTTTTTATATCCCCCTTTTAGAATCGGTTTCGACACCATTGTGCTTACCTATAGTCTCTAAGATCGGTGTAGTTTAATGTTTAAGGCACAGCAAAGGTCTTAAGTATCAAATTCTGAACGCGGATGTTTGACGGACGACTTACCCAGTAGTTTCAAAGGAATACATTTCCTTGCAAGGTATAGTGCGGCAGCAACCGCGCAGTACTTACCACATCGCAAGAGCATTGGATAGATAAATAGAGGTCCTAACCCTCTGAATTGCCGGGCCCTTGATAGAATATTAGTGTTACATCATTATAAATTCATATATTTACTTTGTGTTGCCTATCTACACCTACAATAGGAGTTTTAAACCCATACCTTTTAATTATTTAGGAAGTAATAAACACCAAAAACCCATAGTTTAGTTATGTTTTATTTACACAACTATATTACTACAAAGAATATGGATTACATCATTATCAACCCCATATGACCACATAACTTTTGATTAATTTTGCAAAATATCTTCCTCTCCTTATATTACACATTTGTTTGCCATTTGTGCTAAAGAAACTTTAAACATTAATACTGTTCAATTACTATCACCATTCAGGTTGATAATGCTGAATAATTAAATAATTTATGTACAGTTTACATAATTACATATCACATTCTTTACATGTGGTTTTTTGGGACTAAGAAGGGCGAGATTAACTTTCGTTTATGTAAAACAACAATGCATTTGTTGAAATGTTAAAAACGATTGCACAACAATCTTGTAGCTACCAAATTGTAAGCAAAATTTGAGGTTTTTATTCTTTCTGGAAGTCTATTCTTATATTCTTTTCTGTAGCACCAAGGCACTTCCTTATCCTTTTAATCCTTCTACATTTTCGGCACAACCATCAATAAATCTTAAACACAATTTAAGTAAACCTGCGAAAGCTCTTGGTTTCCTTTAAGTAAAGCTATGGTTGCACACAACCCTTTGATGTCCTACTTTGAACAGAGGCAGTAGTGACAGGCAGTGGTAGGTAATTTATTAGATTATTAAATCACTTTCCATATGCTAGGGGATAAAAATTACTTATTTTGGCAATCGAGTTTAATGTTTTCCAACAATTTATTGAAGAGCAGCCTTGGCTGAAATGTAATTATATTTAAAGTAACGTTTCCTGTCTCTACTGTGTCGTTCTAATCTTTTTTTAACTTTTTTTACTACTTATTAGTGGTAGCAGTGGCTAAATTTTTATTTGCAAATTTACAACCGCTTGTTACACAAACATTATTATAATAATGATTAAGACTTCTAAGTGGCAAATTTTATTTTTGATGTATCTATGTTTTGAGACAGAATTATTCAAAGTTCTATCACACTTTCACTCGTACCTACACACAATATTTCATTCTTTCCAAGACATTATGAACATAGTTGCTCCCATTACAACATTAGTGAATTATTTCCATTAAATGCCAGTAAATCAACGTTTAAGTGGTTCATGTCTGATGAAGTTCACATAGCAAAATGCATTAAAGAACAAAATTCCATTATTTCGTCAAAAATATTCTAATTTTGCTTGCATTTAGCTTTGCTTCTATGAGAATTATTAATATTATCCAAAAATACACTTTCTAATTGTCATTTAATATTGAGGCGATTTCACAACCATTCCAAGAAATTAATTTTTACTTCTCTTCGAATATTTAATTGTCCTTGTTTATGAATTACTCAACAGAACACATTTTAACAATCATTAATTTGAGCCTGAACAAATTATTAAATATTCTTAAAGGCATTTAAGAAAATGATGTGTTCAATAACCACTACTTTGTTTTTCTTCTTTAACAGCTCTGTAATTTTTAAAAGTATTATTTTTATAGGGGAACACCACATAAATGAGACTGATTATACAACTATCTTAGCATTCAGAGCACACGCTCTAAAGCAAATCTACCTTTGGTAGACAGAAACCCTGTATACTTCATTTACAAACAATTGTCAAAAAATCTAATATAATGCAGATTGAGGCAACCGCTATATCATTGTTACTTAATTCCATTCTTCCAATTTTATAACTGTCATTGTATGGGTGGTATTCACGAGGTTTTAAAAACTAGTAAATTATTAGGACTATGAATCAGACACACATTTTGGAGTGTGCAGAACTACTTGAGAGCTTCTGAGAACGTTTAAAAATGTTTTTATTTAAATTTCTTGTTGGAGGATTCTGTGATCTGAATAGGAGTACCAATTCTGCTTCCTTTTTTGCATTTCAGTGCAAAACAGTCTCTATTTTTCAAGCAAGATAGTAATTGTAAAACAAATTTACAACCATGAGGTACATCTTAAAATATTTGAAGTTACACGCCTGCATTAGACAAACCAGTGGATACATATTGATACTTCTAAACAATAATTTTTAATAAAAATAAAATAAGAAACAAAACAAAATGACTCTGTATTCTTGCTCATAAAAACTAACAATGTTACAAAAATAAACTTTGATGATATGACAAGGAACCTAAGACATAGAGGAATGTTTTGATAGCAAGAGCTTGATATTAGCACATTTATGTTTCACATAAATATTTATCACACGTTTTTGAACTCCATAACAAAGGGCCATAGATTTACAAGTTATAAAAAATTTAACACGAGGATAACTTGAATGGACAAAACCCACCCCTGAAGAAAAACGTTCCAGCATTGAATAATAAACAGAGGTCAAAGTATTTCATAATGATAACATTACTGCAACTTTGTTATACTTGGGACAGGGAATCAGCCAATGCATGTCACGGCTATTTCTGATGCCATTTGTTTAAGATATAACACAGAATTCTAAAAGACTGCTATGATAATGTTGGCAA
This sequence comes from Limonius californicus, assembly GCA_014611495.1. Classification (NCBI taxonomy): domain Eukaryota; kingdom Metazoa; phylum Arthropoda; class Insecta; order Coleoptera; family Elateridae; genus Limonius; species Limonius californicus. Next base: position 24,129 of record JABXWE010004811.1, on the reverse strand, counting down.
GCAGTAAACAAATGATATCATAAATATTAATGACGCAACTGGAAAATTCACTTCTTGTTTCAATTGGATAAAATTTTATAATTACTTATTTCTACATTTTTTTCAAGTTACCCTTATATTATTACACATATCTTATTGTAAAAGATTAAATTTCCACATTAAGCTCTATAAAATTTATAAATTTGTACATTTTTTGTCAAAAGCATATATTATATAAATATGAAGTTTTGATATTGATATTGCGTTAAAATTATGTTGAGTTATATACGGAAACTTCCAAATCTGACAAAATAAAAATTATCATTTTGTAACTTCTCAGCAATTGCATTTTCGATACCTAATCAGTCGATTACTAAAATAAACAAGCAGCAATCTAATGCAATTTTATATTTCACCAATGAACAATATTACAATAACCTTGATTAAATGGTAATTTTAACTTTGCCAGACGCATCAAAAGCAAAACTTGAACAATAACTGGACAACAAATATAGGTTCCAGTAAAATCCATCAAAAATGCCCATTTTACTGAATCCTATAAGTAGAACAACTACACGTACTGACAAATTGTACGGCTACTCGGTAGCACACTTTCCAATTCAAACTTAATATATAAACATAAGAATCACAAGCACGTCAACATTTAATGTTGAAATAACTATTATTGTCACACAAATTATAAATTATATAGTCTCATCACTAGACAATGATAAAAAGATGAGATTCCGTCGCTCACTACTTATCGTTGCGTTGGTATTTCGGTTTGGCTGTCGTCTTCGCTCTCGGTCAAAGCAGCCAATTGTGCATCTGGCAGTATAGTAAGGTGTGTGGCGTCAGACTGCAGCGTACTGCATTCTCCAGGAGCCCCGCCAGGCTCCTTTTTCTGTAGTGATTGTACAAAATTCTGAAACGTAGTGTAGAACTGCAACTATAGTTGGTTTCACTGAGAACATAGGGCTATGCTTTTCTAGTGGGAATGTTGGCACTATCCCTAAAATTTTAACAATAGTATGTGGGATTGAATATGTTGAAATGTAGTAAGCATTCAGAAATTCTTAAAAAAATTCAATTACCCAATTGTAGTGGATTTAAAATAAGTTTCGTATTATACCATGTTTGGGGGCCATTGCTGAAGAGTAACTTCAATGTTAAATGCTACCTGGCAGCCTGCTCCTGGGAAATTTTTTTAGAGATTCTACATATCATTACAACACTTTAAACCTTTGCGCAAAAAGGATTAAATTTTTACCTAGAACAAAGTTTACAACTAGGTTTGACGACATTATATTTTCTTTGTACTGTATGGCAAGTGTGAAACTAACTATAGCTGCGTTTTTGTAGCTATGTAAAATAGCTCGTTACTTGTAACAAACAATTGCATGTAGCTGTAACTACAGAAAACCGGTAAGTGTAGTGAAAAATCGATAAGCTAGTATTCCGCTAAGTAAATTTCAGAATATATTTCTTTGTAAAAGTAAAAGTGGCCTCTCACCGAAGTATCCGCTAGAACGAAAAATTTCTCACCTAATCAAATCTCATTTTCAATTAATTATCCTTTATAATAAACTTCTTTGCTATAAAAATTCGAGTTTACAAAATTTATTGTAATCACTGTAATTTTGTTTATATTGGACAATCAGCTTGAACGATTAAAACGTGCACTGATGAGCATAACAGGCTTAACCATCAAGTGCTTAGACTCTAAGCACTTTAGAGCATCAAGGGAAAGGAAGCACCACAGAAATTTTCCATTGCCGGATTTAGTATGACCCTTATGGTATATAACTGCAAATTTGTGCATAATTCAGAGCAACAAAAAATAGAATAACAAGCTTCAGTCGAGCTGAACTTTATAAAATAATTGTAGAAGACAATATTGAGTGGGCCTTTCCAACTGTAGATATTTGCTTGTTATTTTTTAATACAAATGGTCACAAATTGCTCTGCTGAGCGTTGGATGACTTATTTCTACTAAGTATACACGCAGATGTTTTACTAATATTTGTTTTGAAGATCAGATCTAAGACTTTGCAATTAGAAAATATAAATAAAGCGGAAGATTACATAAATACGAGGTCGGACAAATATATAACGGGATTGATCAAATACAAAGCATGTGAGGTAGCCGTAGGTGAAAATACCTCTAGCGCCCTTAGAAGTAATCTCCCTCGGCCTTCTACGCACAGTTGACATCGGGGAAAGCCTGCTTAAACTTGTCGCGAGGAAGTGCGTTTAGTTCGGCGGTTCGGCATTCCATTGAATGTTTTCCACGTCGCCAAAGCGCCTTCCCCTGAGGGTCAATTTCAGCTGAGGAAACAGCATGAAGTTCGCTGAAGACAGATCGGCGCATAGGGAGGATGATCTGGGACTGGGACATTTCTTGTCGCCAAAAACGTCTTCACAATCAAGGCAGAATGCACAGGGGCATTGTCGTGTAAAAGGTGCCACTTGCCGGAGGCTGCCAAATGCGGTCGCACACGTCGAATGCGTTTTAGTAAACGCGTCATGATACCCTTGCAGTACAGGCTAGTGACGGTGATACCCGGTGGAACAAATTCTTTGTGGATGATGCCTTGACTGTCGAAGAAAGTGATCAGCATGGTCTTCACTTTCGATTTTTGGAGACGGAATTTTCTTTGCCCTGGGAGACGTCTTCGATCGCCATTCCATGCTTTATCTCTTGCTTTCTGGATCGTACTGTAACCACCACGACTCGTCACCAGTAACAATTGAATCCAGAAAATTTGGGTCACTGTTGGCTGTAGCAATGAAGTCGCGGGAAGTGTCAACTCGATGCGCTTTTTGCTCAGCGGTCAAATTATGCGGGACAAATTTGGCACAGACCTTCCTTTTCTTCAAATCCTTCTCCAAAATGGTTCTAATGGTTTCATGGCTAATACTCAGCTCCTGCTCCATCATTCTCAGTGTCAGTCGTCGATCAGCCGCCACAAGTGGTCGGACTTTTTCGATCGTTACGGGGTTTCTCATTGTGATCGGATGACCCGGATTCTGATTATCGTAAAGGTCCTGCCGACTTTCACGAAATGATTCTGACTTTTAAAACTTCGATTTTGAAATGGCGTTTGTTGTTGAAAATCCTTCCAATTTTGATCAGCGTACGGTCCTACACTTTTTAAGCGCCGAGGGTGTGCAGCCATTGCAGGTTTATATGCGAGAGCAAGCAGTGTATTGAAATGCATGTATTGCGTACCCAACTGTAAAGGAATGGTGCCGAAAATTTAAGAATGGAACAGAGGGGACTATGGATGACCGTCGACCAGGTGCACGGTGTACTGCATATTCTTCTTCTTCTTTTTCATATCCCATTTATGCCTTACGGCCTTGGGTCCTCGATTCAACTCCTGTATTTGTTTCTTTGCCTCGCCAATATCCTGACTTCCTGGATGGTTTTCTCTCGTTTCCTTGCCAGGTCCCGGATGTTATCCTCCCATGTAATTCGAGGTCTCCCTCTTTTCCTTTGACCTTCAGGCCTCATTTCAAATACTTTTCGGGGTATGCGTCAGCTCTCATACGAATAAGGTATCCATACCAACTGAGTTGTTTATTTTCTATTTCCTCTACTATTGGTTTTTGACTTAGTTCTTCCCCTACACTTCTGTTTCTGAGTCGGTCTCTTCTGGTCTTGCCTATCACTTTCCTTAAATACTTCATTTCAGATGCCGTTATTTTGGATCTAACTTTATCTACCAATGCTCATTATTCTACCCCATACAGTAGTGTAGGTGTGTATGTTGTTTTATATAGATACATTTTTGCTTTGACACTAAGTTCTTTTTTACCTATTAGGTTGTTATTTATTTGATAATAAATTTTCTTTGCCTTGTTTATCCTGTGTCTGACTTCTTCTTCTATTTTTCCATCGTTGTTAATAATCGTTCCTAGATATTCCATTTGATCCACATATTCCAGTAGTTTGTTTTCTATTTGAATGTACATTCTTGCTATTTGTTCTTCTATGGTGATATGCATTATTTTTATTTTAGTGATATTGATCTGCATCCCCTTTTCTTCTAGGTTTCTTTTCCAAATGTTTATATTATTCGGAAGTTGACGGGTGTTGCCGGCTATGAGTAGTATGTCGTCTGCATATATTAGGTTCTGGGTCATTAATTGCGTTAAATTGTGATATCCTAGTCTTGTTCTTCTAGTTTTGTTTTTGCATTTTTTGGCTATGCTGTTCATGTATACTATGAAAAGTAGCGGACTAAGACTGTCGCCCTATTTCACTCCCTTATCCATTTGGAACTTTTTTGACTTACGTCCATTGAGCCTTACTACACCCATTACATTTTTGTTAATGCTTTTACCTACTTTACTTAACTTAGTCCTAGGCCTTTCTACCGGTAGGTGTAAGGCTGGTGGAGTTGAATCTTGTATTTTTGTCTCCACTGTTTTCTGTCTTGCGTTAGATTACGTATTCCATTCCATGATATTCCTTTTTCTCTGCTGCTTCTCTCACTTTGTCGATCCATCTTGTTCTTGGTCTTCCTTTTTTATTTTTCCCGGCACTCGCGTTTCGAACACTGTTTTTGTTTGTTCTATACACATGTCCAAACCATCTGCGTTGCCCTTCTATGATTTTATCATTGATAGATTCTATATGCAGGTTTTGTCTGACTGTTTCATTTCTTATTTGGTCCTTCCTTGTTTTATTTTTTATTTTTATCAGAAATCTCATTTCCATTGCGTTAATTCGTGTTTTTTGTCTTTCTGTTAGTGTCAATGTCTCAATGCTATATGAGATTGTTGGCCTGACCACTTTTTTTACGACTTCGTTTTTATCTTTTTCGGCATTTCTCTTTTTCCTAGAAAAGTTGTCTTCCTTGTATTGAATATACTTCCCACTTTTCCCATTCTGTCATTTAGTTCCTTATCCAATTTCCCATTTTCTTCTATTATTGCGCCTAAATATTTAAAATGTTCCACTTGTTCAATTTGATTTCCGCCCAGATTTATTTCATGGTTTTTCTTTATATTTGAGATTATCATTGTTTTTGTTTTTCCGATATTAATTTTCATATTTTTTTTCTTTAATTGTTCCTCTATTAATTTAAGGTTGTATTGTAAGTTCTCCTTCGTATCTGCTATCGAGGCCATGTCTTCTGCGAACATCAGTTCTGTCAATCGTGTTTGTCTCATTTGCCAGTATCCCAGTGTTAGTTCCTTCATCTTTTTCTTGGCTTTCTTTATAACCCCATCTAGTACCGTCGAGAATAGAAGTGGGCTTAATACACACCCCTGCTTGACTCCTTGTCTTGTTTGAAATTCCTTGGTATCTTCGTTATTTGTTCTTACTATGTTAGTATTTCCTTTGTACATGCATTTTATAACTTCTATGATATTTTTATTCACTCGCCTTATCTGTAGTACTTCCCAAATGTCTTCCCTTCGTATTCTGTCGAACGCCTTTTCCAGATCTATAAAGCATTGTATGTATATGTGTGTTCTTATTTATTAATTTTTCACTTGTTTGTCTAATTATGAATATGAGATCTTGTGCACTTCTGTTTTTCCTGAAGCCACATTGCGTGTCTTCCAACGCTGGCTCTGCTTTAATTCTTATTTTTTCTTCTATTATTCTTGCAAATATCTTCCCTGGAATACTGGAGAGTTTTATTCCTCTGTAGCTCTTACAGTTTCTTTTGTCCCCGTTCTTATATATAGGTAGGATAATGTCAGTTTTCCAATCCTTCGGTATTTTTGTGCTCTTTAATGTATAGTTCATTATTTCCCTTAGTTTGTTTATTCCTTCTCTTCCCATGTATTTTATCATTTCCGGGGTGATTTTGTCTTGTCCGGGTGCTTTGCCTAGCTTGAATAGCGCGAAGAGTAACCAACCACATCAAACTTGAATGTGAAACATTGGTGTGGACGATTGCAACATACGCCGCCGAATTGCTTCCAAGTTCATACACCAACGTCGTATGCTCGGGCTTGACGTTGGTTCGTGTTTGAACTGCGGTCCGTACGCGGCTTTATTTTGCCCACGAACAAATTTCGGTACAAAACATTGGCAAACGTTTGGTGGGGATCGGCGTGTTTGGTCTGAATGTGCCTTAAGAGATTTCTAATTTAACCAATATTTTATAACATATGTATTTGTATAACTGTTTAGTTACTCAAATATGCCGACTGAAATCTTACACCCCATTTGGGTGTTTACTATTAATATAAACTAATTATTCTTTCTTGGTAAATGGTTTCCTTTATAAAATTATTTTTTATAACCATAGCAATAATTTTCTTCATTTTAGAATCTTAAATGTTAATGTAAAATAAATAATTTAACGATTTAGTCTGTCATAATAGAAGAATTTGTAAATTTCGTGGTAAGACTTGAAGTTGAATTTCAAACAATGTATTTTACTCAACCTGGAACGATAAGACCTACAATACACATTACATTACGTTTATCCAAGCAACTTTTTTATTATTCAGAATATCATAATAATAGTTGCTATATATTGTTTGAGGCTGTTATATTTTCTTGAAATGTTTTATGAGAAGGTACATCAATAGCTTGACATGTTTATTCTGGACTTGGCAACAACCACTAGCGACTCCATCTGTCGCTACGTACAACTTCTGCCTTTTTTCTTTAGAAACAAAATTAAAACATGTAACTCAAACAGTTTTACATTATTACAGACATTTAAACATCAAACTTTTCAGGTCTTTTTATTATTCCACTTCTAAGTCTTTACTTTATATTCATTGGCACAGTTTTCTATACACTCACTATTCAGAATGTTATATCTTCTTTCTGTATTTCTGCCTGGCTATTTTCTATTTCTTAAGATCGTTCTCTTTCTCCTTTATCTTTCCGTAGGACAACAGAATTTCTTCTGTAAACTTTGTTATTATCTGTCTTCACTAAATACGATCTGGGTGTTTCAGATTCTCTTATTATCTTCCCTCTTTCCAAAAGCTTGGTTTCGGTTTTTTTTTAATTCTTTCAATTTCACGAAATCCATCCACTTCCTGTACCGTTCGATCGTAGTATTGTTCTGTTTTTCTTCGTAAATTTTCAACCTCGAATTTTATATTTTGTGCTATTGTGGGTTCCAATAATTTTTTTGTTATAGGGAGTTTAGTTCTTAACTGCCTATTCATCAATAATTCTGGTGCCTACTTCGTACCTGCTATGGGTGAATTTATATATTCAAGTAGAACAGAATAAAAACTGCAAATCTATTAGATTTCGGATAGTTGGGGCTAACTATTGACTAAGTAACTTGCAAAATCTTTAAAAACAACTATTATAAAGGCATATTGTCAGAAACTATTGCACAAGAAATACCATGGTGAGAGAATATTGTTTTTAAGATTGATATAACTTCCAAAGCTGTTTTATTATTCATTTTTTAACTTCAATCCATTTAGAGTAAGGGTCAACAACTATTAAATAACTATTATTTTTGTAATCCATTATATCAGTTGCAATTTTCTCAAACGGCAATTCTGGAAATTTCTTGCTCGGGTCCCCAAACTCACTCTACATTTTCCTTTATTAATTGTCCTAATGCAGCGGTCATAGCAGAAAAATTTGGCATAAGTTTGATTAAATAGGTTGCCATACCAAGAAATCTCCTTCTTATTGGTAGTTGCGTCCATTCCTGTTATAGCCTCTATTTTTTGTTCATTTAGTTTAAGGCCATTTTTATTGAAAATTATATCTAAAAATTTTTCTTGCTGAAGTCGGTATTGCAATTTGCTAGCATTAAACTGAACATTGTATGCTTTAGCTCTCCCAACAACTTTCATCAAAGCATTTTTTTCAGTTTATTATTATATCATCAAAGTATACACCTACGTTTTCTATATCACCAAATATTTTATTGTTAGCTCGTTGGAATACTTCTGGCGATGTAGCCAAACCAAATGATAATCTATTGGGTATATATTTTCCAAAGGATTTGATAAAAGTATACAACTCACTACTGACTTTATTCAGTTTGAATTGCAAAAAAACATCTTTCATATCCATGACCGTAAAAATTATTTTCCACTTAATGTTGACATTATTTCCTCACCAGTAGGTTTGGGAAATTGATCTCTCTTTATTGACTCGTTCAAATGCTTCGCATCTAAACAAATTCTTAAATTTCCATTGCATTTTTCCACAATAACAATATTATTAACCCAGTCAGTAGGGTATTCTACCTTGCTTATAAATGTTATCCTCTAAATCATTTAAAGTTTGTTTTAACTTGTTTTTAATATTTTTTGGTTACGTCGACATGGATTCACTACAGGAATCGCATCCTTTAATGGCAATTTTGTATTTAAAAGGAAAACTTCACCAAAAATGTGCTAATTTTTTCAACAAACTTCTTTGTAGATTTACCTTTCTAACACAATCTTGATCATGTGATGCATTTTTACCTTGTAATTCATTTAAACGTTTTAAATCAAGCATCCTTTCTATTGTATATAACAGGGTAATAGCATCATCACAGATAATTTAAATTAGTTGTACTTAAAATTAATACAGCAAAACGTGCAGACAACATTTGACACAGAAAGCACCTACCCTATTGTAGGAAATTAACAGGTCATTAGTCTATGATCAGAAGAAGAAGAGAACTAGAAACCGTAGATAATTACACTGATTTAGGACAACTCATAACAACAGCAAGATTGCATTTGGTAAACTCCAGCACGTTTTCACATCAACAGTACCGACTATTCTCGAAGAAAAAGTAATAAGCGCTTTATCCCAATCTTCACATTTTTTTTCTTCTTTATTAGCCCGCAACATCCCATTGTTGGGCAAGGGCCTCCCATAAGGGGGGTTGTTGATCTACTCTCCCATAGTGTACAATCCTCGTGGGAAAAGATATAACTATGAAATACAGTGCCAAACAGAAGCTAACGTAAAAAAAACTGACAGTTTCACAACGAGCAATTGATCATAAACAACTAGGGCTAACACCAAGGGATTAAACAACAACTAACGGATCAGGAAAAAAACCAGTTTCGAAAATGTGGAACCAAAAACAGCAATAGATTTGGGCAGGACATGTCGCAAGGATGGAGATTATCAAAAATGGAGAGCAAGATTCAACAAGAAATATCGGTTGAGCGATGATATCAAGAAAATTGGCGAAATGAGTGACTGACCGAACAAAGGACAAAAAATTATGGAAAAAAAATGACTAAGGCTTATATCCAGATGTAGACATATATATATATATATATATAAGACGCATTTACTTCGCTGAATGTGGTATAATTTTCACCAAAGTATCGTTAAAATAAATGTGCAGCACTTGTTACCTTTGTCGTTTAGATATCGGTAATAGAGCACACGCTTTAATCAGCTATCACTAATAACTTTTTCGATTACATGAAATAACGCAATTTTAAACTATTTTAACTAGTCCTATTAAAAAATAAAACAGATCAAGGGCATTATGTTCCAATGAAATTTATTTACCTGACTAATAACATCCCCATGTGCTGTACGGACTTGGTAAAGATATCTATATTTCTTCTGTCGCAACTCGGCTTTGTCGACCCTGGTTTGGCCCCTGTGGACACTTGTAATCCTTGGTTTTTTGCGACCTGCAAACACTACAAATAATTATGGGTTATAAAACGATACTCCCATTGCCCTTTTTTTAAATTAAAGTTAACTAAACGATCACCACTGTACACTAACTACTTTAACTACCTTTAGCTCTACAAACTTACAGTCAGCATGATAAGTGCCCCGTCCGGTAACAGCACACTGTATTATTAATCCAGCAAATACAAGTGACGGCCATGCTGCAAGGACGACCCAGGAGAACCAACACGGTGCTGGGACTGCAGGCCGAAGGGTCACCCGGTGCCATACCCACGTCACCATGGCAAGCCTCTCTATAAAGTAATCAACTGCTATTGAAATGATTGCTCCTCCATACACGCTTGTACCTAATATTGTGAGACCTGTAAAGAAGCAACGAATTCATTTCTATTTTTTGTAGTTGGAACTCTTACTTTCTTTAATATTATTTGACAAGATTTTAAATTAATACACCACAGCAAACTATTAATTTATGTGTTTCAAGGTGTGCAAAATATATCGCTGAAGCTCTACTTGGTGGGTGTCATGATTGTACGGTCATTCCGATGAATTGATGACCCTATTGTAAGTTTATTATATGCAGTACATCGAGCGGAATATTTTTCAAGCTAATCAAATTGAAATTATCGTTTATCTGTAGCTAATTATGAAAAATAAGTTTGTTGTTTATTATAATGAATTGCAAGACAATTTATTTTATAATTAAGTAGAGATATATAATACTATTTTAATTATATTACTTCAATTTATTTAATGTCAAAATTGTGTAAATTCTTTTGAAGATTATTTATTTAGAGGAACAAGAATAGATATTTATTCAAATTCTACGAATCTAATTATTTTTCACTTATAGCATGTATAGGATAGCCCACCAAAAACGAAACAGGCGTATTTTGTGACACTAAATCTCAATGCTTCGAAAAACACCCGAATACGTCAAATTAATTTGCCAATGGGACTTATAATACGGCTACTTCGGTTCACCTATCTTCAACACTAAAATTGGAGTGACTTTCATCCTAACATTTTTAAATGAGAAAGGATATCAAAAGGCCAACACTATTTGAAAGCTAGATGAATTTGCTTTACAGTAGTATTTTTATTTTTGGATTTCAAGCATTAGTTTCCGCGAAAATGCAGTTCAAAGTTTCAGGGTAGCAAATGTTCTGGAACATTAATGGAATGATTAGACGGCATTGGTGGACCTACGTTGTAGTAAGCATTTGAATGTTTTCTTACCTGAATTTCGTTGTTGTTTTCTTTAAACGTTTAAAATTCGATTTTATTAAGAGTTGAAATAATTGAGTTATTCTTCGAAAACACCAGCAGCGCCGAATTGTTCAACCAGCAACATGAAGACAAGCAAATGTGTCTTGGAGTTAGTGAGAAAATTTCGGGACACCCGGTCTGACCCAAATAAAAAGTAAAATGCTGAAAGTCCGGTAAGAAATGAAACAATTCGCAATTGTGTGAGACTTTTATAAACGAGCGGTTATTTCAAATTTTCTTTAACGTTTGTTTTATGGATGAATGCACTTTTTTTGTGAGTGGTATAGTGAATCGCCATAATTGTCGCTATTGGTCAGATTCTAATTCGATGATATTTGATGAAGCACATAGTCAACACCCCGAAAAATTAAATGTTTGAGCTGGCATTTTTGGTGATCGTCTCGTAGGTCTCTTAGGTGATAATTTGACTGGGCAGAATGTACTTGGAATTGTTACAAGACAATATTGATTCAATGTTAACTGATATTATAGAGAATGATGATCATTACCTCGAAGATCATTTGATATTCCAACAGAACGGAACTCCTCCGCATTATGAATTGGTTAACGACAGGATTTCGATCGAATGTATTCGAGTAAATTGATTGGATTGAATGCCATGCAAGGTCACCAGATTTATCTCCATTAGATTTCTTTTTGTGGGGGCATTTAAAGAGTAAAACCGATGCTTTGTAAGATTTACAACAACGTACATTCAAAGAATGCCATCTAATCACTCCACAAGTGCTTCAGAATGTGCGACGACATTTTGAACAGAATCTTTCTTACTGTATGGACGCTGATGGTGTCCATTTCGAACATTTATTACCCTGAAACGTTGAACAGCATTTCCGCAGGAACTAGTGTTCGGAATCGAAAAATAAAAACACTTCCGTAACGCAAATTCATGGAGTTTTGAAATGGTATGCCTTTCGATACCCCTTGCTATTTCAAATTTTTAGGGCAAGATCTTCAAAATTTTAAGACTGAAGATAAGTGAACGGATATAACCGTATTACATGTCCCTCTAGCAAATTAATTTGACGTGTACGGGCGTTGTTCGAAGAATTGAGGTTTAGGTCACAAAACACGCCTGCTTGATTTTCCGAGGGCCTCCCTGTATATTATCTCTTAAGCAGATCTTAAATTGACTTGGCAACCAAAACTTAAATGTAACTTTTTACATCGACAAACCATTATATTCGTTTCCCTGTTCGTTGCGAGATTTAAGGCCGATTACCTGAACGCAGGAAAGGAAAGTTCAGCCAATGTGAAATACAATACGTATAATATATGATAAAAGAGATTGATCTTGGCATTGTTCTGTTTGAAAAAAAAGGCAAATAAATTGGATTGGGTGCATTATATTGTTAAAGCATGGTAGTTTGTAGTACGGTGAAAAAATTTGGCTAATTTAATTTCAGGTATGCCGTAAAAGTACATTGATTTTACCATATGTTTGTACTACCGTTGAAAATTTTTTGACAAGTGCTTATCACCTTTTCCTAAAATTTTGTTTGGCCTATTTAAATCTTGGATATATAGTCTACCATTTAAAAAAACCGTAAGTGAGAAGTTCGCTTATTAACGTAGTTGCGGTGCCAATAACGTTGCTTTATTTTGAGTCACTCTAATAGCCCCTTAATCTCCACTTAAAAAATTAAGACATCCAACATGGAGTTTTTATTTTTTATAAATATTAGATTTGAAATAATAAATATTTGCCTTAAGAAAATTATTAATTTTAGATATGGTGCATGATTTGAGGTTTTGGGCTGGCATGGATTCGAAGATCACCCAATTACAGAAAAAAACAATCTTCAGAATTAACGTTGATAGCTTTTTATTTAGACAACAATTTCGATTGATCTTATTTTTATGTGTTCTACTTCTACATTTTTGTAAAAAATCATATACCTAAGTAACAAATTACTCCTACATATTTAATTAATCCAGTTTAGACACTTTTTATTCCTAGATTGAACAAACTATATAACTTTCAAATATCTGATTAATAAAATACATTTTACTCCAGTTAGTATATGTAGTGTGGTGGTAGCTCAATTGGCAGAACCCTCATTTTCTGGGAAAAGCTTCGATGATGGATTGGGTTCGATTCCCCAGCATTACTATGCAGCGTATAAAAATCTTGTACTACAACCCACCGAACATAGTTCTCTCTCGGTTAGTTACCGTGGGTTAGATAAACCTTCTTTGGAATAGCTGTCGATCCGATTCAACATTAATAGACTGTTGGTCTTCCCTGTTTATAACTTAGCGCTGAGCTGAGGAGAAGCACGCGAAAGAGAAGATGCCTGTGCGCAGAAGTGGTACAAAGAGGCTATTAACGACGACAACGACAATGTTAAATAGTTCTTTGCTATTTGTCATTTCAACAGGGCTGATATGCAAAAATAATAATGTTTGTAAACAGGTAAACCACAATACTGTTTAACAAATCCATTACTGAGGCCATCCTGAATTGCTTTAGCTTTTCCATCGTCACTTTTATGAAGCTATCCTTATCGATTTCTTCTCAAAATCCGTATCGGAGTTGACTAATGTTATATATTTTAGAATATTGAGGCAAATAATAACAAGTTGATTCTGATTTCTTCTGGAAAAGAATAAGAACGAATTTAAAGCTTACTTTGTAAGTGAAAACGGTGTGGCTTTATAGTCAGCTTGTAAAGAAAATAAGAAATTCTGAATTTATAACCTCAAAAAGGCAGTTACGTTTAAAATACACATCGTAGACGTAATTTTTAAAATAGAAAGAATATAAAATCATGAAAAGATAATAGTTTAAATAGAAACTGACGTGCAAAAAAAATGTAGTTTAGTAAATTTGATCGAAATTTAACAAGCTGAATTGCTCGAACTTGTTCAATAAACGCATTTTATTTTTTTCAGATATATCACATAAGAGGGCTATTCCGTCACCACCAACCTTTACTGAACCTTTTAAGCTTAAGCCGCTTAAATAAGGGTTAACCAATGAGTTATGATTTGTGGCTTTAAGTGAAATCGGTGGCCTAACGAACATATTTTAAAGCTCCACCTTTACAAAAGTTTGTGGAGCTTGTACCAGCCATTAAAAACCGCAACGAATAAGAGAAAACTTCAACACAGTTACACTGACATTAAAATTTTGTTGAATTTAACTTACCTATATCCAAATACATAAAAATTGTCTACTTGAACTTTAAATTGAATTTTGCGCTAGGAAACTTTTCTTGGTAATTAAAACCTTTAACAATTGGTATCTCATCAAAACTTTAGAATTATTTCAGAAGTAGTTATACCATCTACCACTTGATTTCATGAACTTCTAAATTAACTCCTGGAAGTTATAATTCTTTAACATTAGTTATTAAAACTTCAACACATTTCAAATGTTAATTTATTAAAAAATCCAGATTCTCAAACTTCTGTCCATAGTTGATAAATTATTCTTGATTTGAACGTTTTTTTACATTCAAATTTCTATTTGTGGTTGACCATTTTCCACATTAAAACTTCAGGCTTTAATTCCAAATTTCCAATATTCTTCTAGAATTTGATTGAATTAAGAGTTGCAGCAGCTGCAGTTCATCTCCTGTATAGACATCATCGCTTCCCGACTTTTTTCGAATAGGATGACATAATTTGCTCCTCAAATATTTACTAGGATTCGAAAATCCGCATCAAGCAGAAGTAGGTCAGCTGAAAATGGAAGTGCCTTTTAGTTCACGTACCTTTCCTAAAATATAAGTTAAGGACGGCGAAAAGAAGTGCGGATGCCAGTAAAACTCCCACGCAGAGCCATACGGAACCCGTGGGGGATGTTTCCAGGATGTGATCGGCGGCGAGAAGCGCAGCCAACCCCAAGAGGAGCCCTGTATGGAGGCCGCTCATAAACAAACCCACGTACTGGACCAGCATAGTAATCAAGCCGAAGAGGAAGCCGGCGAGCAGGGCTACACCTGAAATATGGTCCGTGAAAGAGACTGAAAAAATTCGTTCTGGGTTATTTATTTACCCGCATTGCCATAGGGCGGCATTAATTCGCCCTGCAGACAAATCAGAAAGACTATGCAGGAGGCGAAGATGAATCCCGTGAGAAACATTACCGTCTTGAAGAAACGATAGCCTGGAAATAATTAAGTACTTTATTACTCTGCAAAACTAACTGGAACTTTTATGTGCGTTACTGCGATTAATGGTGTAAAAAGATTTTTTGCGGAAGGATTAATAATTAGCTACAGCACATACATTTTAGTGTTTTCAGTGTCAACGAGAACAAATCCATATTCTCTTATTATATAAGATTAAAACAAAATTTGGTGCGGGTAATAAGCCGAACCTTCAATTATTTGATGGTATTATCAATTAACTAGCGACTTCGCAAAGAATGAGCACACTTTAAATTATTGTTCTGATACCTCCGCTGAACAAAAATGTGAATCTCATTAAGTAGTTGAATATTTTCCAAAATCCAGAATAGATATGGGTTTGTAAGTTACAGAAATGGTGACAAATAAAGCGTATACGCTGGGAAGTATAACATACATAAAACTCCCTTGGGAGCTTTGACAATCGCTTAGTATTTAAATAAATATTTTTAGAAATTTCATAACTTATTTATTAACATAATTATTATACCTTTTTTTCCATGCATTCATACTACCGTTCCCCCCCAGAACCGCTTTCGCATTACTTCAGGGGGGTGCGGTCATTCATTACATACTTACACACTTAAACTTAACTAAGTGAAAATGCGGTTGCCTCAGCTGGGGTTCGCACATGCAGCCGATCGGACCGCATTTCACTGTGACCTCGACTGACAGTGCGTATTCGCACTGCCCCACCGATGTCCTAACATAATTATGTCTACATAAATATTACAATATAATTATACCTTAAGGGAATCCCAAAGCGACCTGACAACCGTAACTTAAATGTATTTTTTTGTATCGGCAAACCATTATATTCGTTCGCGCTGGGGCTTAGGGCCATCCACCTGAATGCTGTAAAGCAAACTGCAGCCAATATAAAAAGCAATACGTATAATATACAATAAAATAAATTGGTAACAGAGTCTTGACATTGCGGTTGCGTGCATTATGTCCTTAGACGATGGTAGTTTGTAATAAGCTTAAAAAATTCACTAAAGTAATTCTATATAATGTCGTAAAACTAGATTAATATCACCGTATTTTTACGCTAGCATTTCCAATTTTTTACTATAGACTTGCGTTGGCGACGAACTCGGGAACGGACGTGCTTCAAACGCTCTCGGGCAAAATTGCTCAGCGAGACTTTAAAAAAAATTTTTTAGGGCAAACTGTCAAGATCAAGTGCGTGTGTGTACGAACCTGGGAAGGAAGAAGGAGGAATACCACCGGCTCTACCTGACGACTTATCAAAGGTGAAAGATTAGCGATCGACAAAGAAAACAAGACGGAGGGAAAAGCAGTAAAAGCTAAGTGATTGAGTGCTGAAGTAGCTTTTTGTAGTCTTTTGTAGTATTTGTAGTCTAATAGAATTAAAAAATAAAATTAAATAAAAATAGAAATTAAAACCGAGGAATTTTGTAACAAGTAAATGTAAGATTGTACAAGCGGATAGGCATCTGGGGGCGCATTTTGGGTAAAACGACAAGGGCAGGAAACAGGTAGAGACCTTTTTCAGGGACGGAAATAGAAAAGAAAGGGCCGGCATACAAGCTGTCTCAACTAAAAACTGAAATTCTTGGTATAAGGCCATAAAAATTCAAATCGTTGATAATACTCCCGACTGGGGCCAATTACCAAGAAAAATATTTTTTATTATACCTGTTTCATAATCTCTGTTTTTTAACTAAAAAGCGTACAAAAACGGGCTTTTAAAACACTACTGCTTTAAAGTTGCTTAGGTAACAAGAAATTCACTTATTGGCCATCCAGCTGGATAATTTTTCGTATTTCTTGCAATACGCTTGATTAGATTTCGCGGGGATTAATCGCTGTTCAGTTTGTTCGACTAATATTCTAATCTCGGATAAAAATCATCGTTTTCGTTAATTTTGTAATTCACGAATACAAAGTCAACATAAACTTCACAAATCAACAAATTTATAATAAATATGCATAGCAACGAAACAACAACAAATGCTAACCGTTTCTAAATTACGATTAATGGCATAATGACAAGATTACTTCGAAAACGGGATTTCAATTTCCTTTTTTCGTTATAATTTTCGGATTGTAGTGCAGGTATAATAAAAATAGCGTATGATACACTTGTATAAGAGCCTTTAAAGCACTGCTCCGTTAAAAGGCACTCGGCTTCGCCTCGTGCTTTTAATCCCGTTGCACTTTAGAGGCTTGCTTATACACTTGTATTATAATATACCATTTTTACTATAAGTTCTTAGAATTCCTATGATATTTTTCTCCATTTTATTTCAATCTTGGATATGTTGTCTGCAAGTGGAAAAGTCGCCTATTAAAGCAGATACGGTGACAACAGAAGAACTAATTTTAATTTATTTTGAGTGACTTTAGTAGTCCCTTAACAAGAAAGTGTTCACTGTCATTATCTGGTTTTAACAAAAGTGGCAGTCTGTTCTCTTGTCAAAATCTTTGACTTTTAATTTCCTTGATATCCGTCAGAATTTCATTTAAATTTTGTCTGTTGCGGCGGTATTAGTTGCATGAAACGAATTCTAAAGCTGCTAAATTTTATAAATAGTAGAAATCCGATTTACTGAAATGCTTTCGTCATCATCATCATCTGACATGGAGCTGACTCAAGAGCCGATCCTGGATATGCCAGGCCCACCCCATGCCATCAACGAAAGTATTTCTTTATTGCTTTTATTATTGAGGCCCTAGAAAAAATAGTATACACCCGGCATAGAATGAACATCATTTTTCCCTCGGGATTCAAATTTACATGTCAAGAAGAATCATATTTCTCTCGCGCTTGGTGTATGATGCAGTATTACGTACACATTACGGTTTTTTGAAAAACTCCGTTCTTTGTGAAAATTCACAATAATAGGCATCTGAAATTTTAAGGACTGTATTTTAAAATTCAGTATAAACGATAGCCCAGTATGAAATACAACGGAAACTTCAGTTTTCGCCGCTTTTCCAACACTTCCACCATGACATGGAAGAAAATTGAGTAAGCTATAATTCGAACTTTGATGGCCGATAAAGCATGGCCTTTGTTACAGACAGCTAAACGTTAAACGCACGAAATTGTTGCCTAGTTCTGGGTATTATCATTAATTTTCAAGGAAATTTAAACACACATCCAAACAGGTCCCAATTTAGAACAATAACGAACCTCAAATTTTACAGAAGCGAATTGATTCTCAATAGTAACAGCTGTCAAATTTTAGTTAGTGGTGAGTTGATAAATACCAGCATCAATTCTGCCTAAGTGTAAAAATATGCTTGTAAAACCGCGTCCTAGATCTCGCTCTATCAAAAAAATAACAAGGTGTATCTCACAGCCTACTCTATATTCGAGTTATTTCGATAGCAGGGCATTTAATTAAAAATAATTCATAGCCTTATAGGAACCAGTGAATCAATCTACCTCAAAGTCATCACTTCTAGCTGCGGAGGAAACTCAATTTCATGTACGGAAGTCATCTACTGAACCTCAACGAATATCAGGATTTATATTTATATTTTTAACCACGACTGCTTGACAATGTCATAATCATATCCTTTATCTTAAACAGTGGCGATAGAAAGTAGCTGAAAAAGCTGTCGAAATATTTTTACAAAATTATTTTTATTTTAGATCCCTTAGGCTATTTCTCCTTTTGTTAAAGCTAATATGAACTTTAAAGTATTGTACAGAGTGGATCTAGGTACACTGGGAGTTTTACTAAATTGGTAATAATCGTACATTTAAAATATTTGTTAGGGATCTATTATAAGTTATGAAAGAACTTTACATTCTTTTTTGCTTTTTTAAGCTTCTGAAAATATTTTCGCCTAATAATTCACACAGTTGAGCCAATATTACATTTTAAATGATACTGAGCAAGTTTCTGTACATGTAGTTTTTAGCAGTATATTATTTTCATAATTGTATTTGCTTGGGTATGTGTCTCATGGCAATGTTCTACGTCGCACGTCGATGCCAGAGGGTAGAATATATTTTAATAGAGGGTAACTGCATAAAACAATTCATATACTGAAAAAATATAGTAATAGTGTAGGAAAATTAGATGGTGCCAAACATTTCCTTAAAGATCACATGCAATTAAAAACAAGAATTTGGATACAGGATTTTAAGTTTTAACAATTAGCAATACATAATCTATGTATATCGAAGAAGTAGCCTAGAAGAACATTCGAAGCTATTTAAATATTTTACGTATTCCAACAAATTTTGGTTCTTAAATTTCAGTTTTCATTAGTATATAGATATCTTCGGCTTCAAAACGTTATTTAATATTTTCATGCTACGTTAACACTTGAATGTTTAAATTAATTGATGGACGACTACATTACAATAGAAAGAGAACGCACATTAAGAAGTACTCGACATACCTTTGCATACTTATTATAACACATTTTGTGCTTTTGGTTTCTTACACCCAGAAAATCAGTGCAACATTTTAAATGTTATCTAACAACAAAAGTTGGGGAATATTTACTTATTGATTACAGAAAAAAAGTTTTGGTGAAATGCAACTAAAAGCAATATACAGGGTGGCAATTTGAAAACGTACAATATGTGATATCGCAGAGGTAAAAAAGAACTTTCAACAAAACGTTTCTGCAACATGGTGGGGGAATCAGTATGACTCATACGGTAACCTTCCCCATTCAACCCCATAGGCTATAGGTACTCCAACAAAAAAATTCTAATGGTAACACCCACCTCTTTGAAAAGCTCTTACAAAGTGCTATTCAACAGCAGAAAACATGTTTTTCCCGGCTCGTTTCAAAAAATAGAGTGAACCCCTAAATCTTCTTTTTGACCCCATTAAACTTCTTCCTATGGGGTTTTACATTTGTTATCTATAGTTCTGAAATGTTCGGAAAGAATTAGAGAGTAGATTTTACTATTGTCTAGAGCAGTGGTTCCTAAATGCGGTCGCAACCCTTTGAAAACACAATCCATGTTAGAAGCTAAGGATTTCGATGCAAGAGCTTCTTGATATAAAAAAAACAGTGTATTCATGTAGGATTTGGTATTGCGCATTATTTCTTTAAATCCAACAATAAGACCAGATCGATGCCCTGTCATAGATTTGGCGCCATCGGTGCATATAGGAACGCATTTTACCCAGTCAATCTCGTACTTATTAGTATTATGCATGAAAGTATCGAATAAACATTTTCCACTGGTATTGACCTCTAATGGAGCACAAAATAAAATATCTTCCGCAATACCATGTCCAGTTTTATATCTTACAATTGCTGTAATTTGAGCACGGTTAGAAATATCCGTGGATTCGTCCATCTGTAATGAGATGTATGTGTACTTCTTAACATTTTCAACAACTTCTGTGCGAATTACTAACGCCATGTCACTTATTCTTTGGATAGTACTATTAGAGAGGAGTATTGGTTTCAGCTTGTCAGCCTTTTTATCACCAACCATTATTTGCACCATTACAGCAGCTACTAGTAAAATCAGATCTTCAGCAATTGTACGTGGTTGCTGATGTAAAAGTGACTTGCGCATTGTAGAGAGAGTTTAGCTTTCTTTCAAAGAATTCCACAGGTTTTGAATTTTTGTCTGGATGTTTGGTATTTGAATGTCGACATAGCTTTGATGCCTTCATACTTTCTTTTGACAACACTCCTCGAAAAAGTACGCACTGATGTTTCTGGGAAATGACGCTAAAACCATATTTGAGATATTCATCGCTGTGCAATCTATTTTTCTTTGTATTCTTTTCACTGTCAGACGCGGAAGGTAATAACCTTTAACAAAACCAGCATAGCTCGTACTTAACGTTAAATAGTTGTTATCGATTTATTGCACTCAACACACAGTCAACAGTACAGCAAACAATTTTGAAATGATGACTAATCTCACTGTGGTCCGCTGCTTATTTAATGCAAAATGGATTATCCATATTACAATGCCATCTAGCACCCTCCCGAATGTGGTGGAAATTGCCGGAAACACGGAGAACATATAAATAAATTGCGCTACTTAGTAATAGACGGCCTCAGTTGGCCGTTTAGCCGCTGATTTTGAATGAATTTGAGTACTACAAGAGGGGGGCCGCAAGATAAATGACCCAAAGACCCAAAGAGGGTCGCGCTTTAACAAAGTTTAGGAATCACTGGTATAGAGAATAATGGTCTAGAGAATAATGGTCTAGAGAATAATAGTCTAGAGAAAATAATTATAAACATTTAAATTTAATATTGTGAAATTTGAATTACAATAATGGTTCAGAACATGTAGAGTTTAATTTTTTAATTTTTCCGGAACGAGTCGGGAATAAATGTTTGCTACTATTAAATAGAATTACGTAAGAGCTCTTCGATAAGGTATCACAAAGTTGGTGTTACCACTTCAAATTTTTTGTTGGGATACTGGGGAAGGTTACCTTACGAGTCATGATTATTCCTCCTCCATGTTGTAAAAACGTTTTCTAGGAAAGTTCCATCTTTATTTTACTTCCAGAGATATCAAACATTGTAGATTTTCAAATTGATACCCGGTATAGGTTTAAGGAAATTTTTAGGAAAGTTTAATATCAATTATTGGTGACTTGAATTTGAAATTTAAACTATGTATAAACAAGAGAGTGCCCATACATTTAGGGAACTCTAGGAAAATGAAAACTTGCATAATTTAAGTAAAACCAATCATTAAATGGATCTTTTAATAGTCAACCCAACTGAACAGACATTATTACTAATTATGTCTCAGGATACCGGGTAAAAATGCAACTACCTTGTACAGTTTACCTGTAAACGACAGTGTCATACTCAAATTGAATGTGGACTTGCGAATAAGTACTGCAAAATGAATTTTCCAGTATGTAAATGGTATTACCGCAATGATATCCAATAAAAAATACCGGCAAAACGTGTTTGGATTCTACGAGAATTAATGAGATGTGAAAACACAATCAATAAGAAGGGGTAATTTAAAAACCATGGCTGTACGTTCACAAGGAAAATGTACAATATCCACAAAAATTGAACGGTCTTCAGAGAATATAATGGTATAATATAAAAGTTATAAAAAATATTGACTGATGTAAACCGTCTAAAACTAAGTTTTGAATATAAATTTATTATATCATCATTACAGTTTAAGAAAGTAGAATTAGAAACGTGGTAGTTAGCACAACCCTTATGAAATATTTAGAAGTTTCATAAGTATCAAGAAAAAATGAAATTGTATTATTCAAATATATAAAACGCAGACACAAACAAATAATGAGAAGGGATAATAGAAAGGGCAAACGCAGTAAAATGAAGTTCTGAATTCGGATTCTCACATTTCACAATGGATGAGCAATTTCGTAAGGGATCGTTCTATTACTGGGGTCTTATCGGTTTCTCCTTGATTGCTTCACTAGACGATAAAGGAATATGTGGTAGTTCGCATGTGAATCCGTTTTAGTATAGGAATGTCCAGAATACTGTAGTCGGACGCTACATTGTTACAAAATTGTAAAAGTAGGTTTTGTTATGGTTTCAGGGTAATTATTTCATTATGACATAAAAAGCATAAAATGCATGATATTTTCCAAACAGAATACCCGAGGTTAACAGGCAACCAACATTATAGTATGGTTGCTTTCTTTATGTAGTTTAAATTTTGTAAGTTAAACCTATTTCTCAAAAGATTGGCTGCACAGCAAAACCATCATACGAAAATAATTTAACAAAACCGCGAAACCTTAATAGAATTGCATCTATAATTAATTTCGTAGAGGATTTTTCTAAAAGACAACCGATCATGAGTATAACAAACCAAAATTTAACCAGATAAACTCATTACTAAAGACCGGATTTTAAGCACTTTTGCTTACGTTAAATTTTAAAAGCAGCATCAAACGGTTTTGAAATTTGCACGAATGTCATAAAAACAAGCAATTTGAATCATATTTGTTGTTGCTTTTTTTAGAAATTATTTTTGCTTATTTTTTGATTTAGTGCTTATTTCGGACTTATTTTTCGGTTATTTAAGTTTTCTAAACAAACTGTTTTGAAACAGTTTTCAGTGAAATAGCGCGGTGAAATTAAACACTTAATGCCGTAGATCTGTGTAAAGCTATGTTAAAATCAAACATATCACTTTATAAATTAAAAAATCCCTCTTATAAACAATTTCTAGAAAATCACTGCAAAAGACGTATCCCAGATGTAAGTACCCTTCGCGAAAACTATGTGGCCCATGTATACCAAGAAACAATTGAAGGAATGAACAAAATTATTGCAAATAATTATATATGGTTCATCGTTGACGAGACTACCGACACTCGGGGAAGGTACGTGGCCAATTTAATTATAGGAGTTTTGATGAAATTCGTACAAAAGGATACTTAATTAGTTCCAATGAATTAAGCAAGACTAACAGCAATATCATCTCCAAGTTCGTTAATGAAGGACTAACAAATTTTTATTTGGCTAAGGCAGTCCCTAGTGAAAAAGTATTGCTTATGCTTTCAGATGCAACGGCATATATGGTCAAAGCTGCATCGAATTTAAAGATTTTTATGAACATTTAATACACTGCACATGTCTGGCTCATGGGCTTAATCGCATCGCGGAGACAATAAGAATGCAGTTTCCATTAGTTAATAAATTAATCAGTAATGGTAAAAAAAAATTCATCAAAGAACCTTTAAGAGTGCAGATGTTCAAAGAAAAGTTTCCTAATGTTCCTCTGCCCCCGGAGCCTATTCTGACCAGATGGGGGTACTTGGCTAGACGCCGCTATCTATTATGCTAATTATTTTGAGAATTGTAAACAACTAGTATGTGAGTATTCGGAAAACACAAGTAGATCCGTACAAGACTGCCAAAATGTCCTTAAACAAGATCAACTGCAAAATAATTTGACATATATAAAAGCAATTTTAGTTTTGTAAGTGAAACCATAAAATCGCTAGAGAAATAGTAAGTTCCGTTGCATGAATCAATTAAAATTATTGACAATTTCAAGAATGCGATTTGTGATGTTCCAGGGACCGTTGGAGAGTTAGTGAAAACCAAAATGGAAGAGACTTTTTGAAAGAATACGGGATACCAAAAATTTGAAAAAATTAACTCTATTTTGAGTGGTGAAAATGG
>JABXWE010004810.1:0-69544 GCA_014611495.1 Limonius californicus | reverse complement strand
TTTCAAATGTAAATGTTCGTGCAATATTGATCTCACTTGCGAGGATCCAATCTTCAGTTTGGACTCTATCATGGCATAGGTAATTCGGTTGTCCTCTTCCACCATCTTGTTCACTGCAGCAATATTTTCGGGGTTAACAGCAGTTAAAGGCGGGCCAGCTCCTTTTCTGTGTACAACCGAGTTGCAACCTCGTTCAAATTCTTTATACCACTTATAAACCGTAGCTAATGATGGTGCGAGATCCCTAAACGCCGATTTCAAACTTTCCTCACACTCATACGCGCTCAAGCCTTTCTTGAAATCATAGTAAATCATTATCCGAAAGTTCTCTCGTGACAATTCCATTTTGTCGATAACAGAAGCTTATTCAATTGGTTGTTTCTCAAACACTATTCAACCGAATTTCACAAACTAAACTGACATTGACAGATAAAAGAATGCACTATTTAATAAACAACGATTTGTTTTGCATGGTTAACTAGATTTTTCTATTCTCAATAATTGTAGCTTGGCCCTCGTATTAATGTTCCGTTTTGGAAACATTTGCTTTTATATTAACTTGAATGTTGCATTTTTGTTTTTCGACGTTGAACCACTTAGATGTAACAAATAATTCATTAGAACATATACAAGGGAATAAATGCACATATCCAAGTGTGGAAGTATATAAAATGTCTTGCCAGAACGCACTTGTCTGAGCTTTTAAAAAACGAAACAACTAGCTTATAATCTGCACGTTCGTGTCTTGTGCAACGGACGAGTGTTGACCGTGCTTCTATCTCCCGCGGGCCGCTATCCATCATCGGACGGGTATATAAAGAGCACAGATTGTTCATTTTTTTGTGGTTGTAGCAATTATTAATTTTCCTTGTTGCCTGGAGATTTTAGCCGGAATTGAGTTTCTGTATTCTGGAGAGTTCCGGTTTACTTTCACCCCTGCGCTTATCAAGATCTTACTATTTCGGTTTCTGCTTCAACGGACTGTTTCATTTGCAAAATATTTAACGTAACTTTGCATGAAATAGAATATTTACAGTCAGTAGTTTTCAGAGAGGCATCACAAAAATTGAGATATTTTTTTGGTCTCTAAGGAAATTTTAAAAATCCCTTGTTTAATTATCTCTTATTTGTCTATAAACAGTGCAGGAGTAATTGTCTGAAGACACTCCGTATAGCATATGACTAATTTTATTATTATACTTGTGGGAAATTGTAGTTTTGCAAGTAGAAAGGACTTGGAAGTAATATTTCATCTACTGCCGATTTTATATCATTCTGTTTGTGAACTTTTGAACTACATCAATTTTTAACTAGTATGTGGCAGCTTGGGCCTAAAGTAATCTGCATTAGAAATTAAACCGCGTTAACCCATTTCAGGCGCTTAAGTTATTTTCGAAAATGTCAGCGTGCATAATTTCCTATTTTCCCCGTTTTCACTAAATTTGTGAGCACAATTACCTCACTTATCTTTCATGGTAAGCTTTCCCTTGGTTCATGAAAATTTAACAAACGGTTGAAATTGCTTTTGAACTTCGGAAAACTTCCGCGGGCCATAACCTATTCCGGAATATCTTGCTACGTCGGAATTGAAATATTCTTTGGTAGTCATTTTATATGCATTCTAGTGTTCCTAAACATCCCTTTTTCTTCTAGTGCTTCTCCAATTAACGAAGGTTATTCGTCATCTCTGAATGTTGGTTGCGATCTTTTGTCAATTCAAATTGTGTGCTCGCTCTAGTCGGCCTGGTCCATACTTTGATGTTTTCAGCCAGCTTGTCCTTCTACCGGCACTCCTTTTTCCTTCTATCTTTCCTGTCATAATCTTCTGTAGCAATTCGTATCTATTATGTCTTAGCATGTGTCCCAGGTATTGCACTGTTATATTTTTGATCGTTAGAAATTCTATCCAGAACATCGTTATCCGTAGCACGGTCTATCCAGGATATTTTTAGCATTGTTCGTAACGTCCATATTTCGTACACATCTATATTTTTAATAGTATTTCTTTGAGCTTCCTTGCCTTGCAGCCGTATGTTAAAATCGACCATATGTAACATTTCATTGTTCTACCTTATTTGTATGTCAAGTTGCTCGTCCCATATTATTTTTGTCATTTTATTAAAACAGTTTCTCGCCGTTTTGATTCTTGCTTGTATCTCAATCTCACGCTTCTTCAGGTGTCCATGACCCTAGGAATTTATACTTTCTTACTCTTTCCAATTTTTTGCCATCTATGGCCAATCTAACATTGTATCATTTCTGCTGATTATTAAAAATTTTGTTTTATATATGTTTCAACTCAACCCCATTTTTTCACACAGTTTCCAATATACCTTGCATTTCTGCCTTTGTTGAGACTATTAAAGTTGTGTCATCAGCATAGCGGATGTTGTTGAGCATCCACTTTATGCCTTCTTCTATTTCGTTATAAACTCTTAATATTAGCTGAAAACAATAGGAGAGGGTACACAGTCCTGTCTAACGCCGGTTTAATTTTTACTTCCTCTACCTTCTTCTCCAATCTTTACGCACCCTTTTTGGATCCAGTACAGATTTTTGAATATTGTTATATTTTTTTCTTCTATCGATATTTTTTTAGCACTGTATCTCTCCTCTTGTCAAAGACTTTTGTGTAGTCGATGAAACAGACTATAAAGCCTTTAATCTCTGCACTGCACTGTACTAGAATTTGTAACACACGTAACGCCTCCCTCATACCCATTCCAGCTCGAAATCTAAATTGGTTGTGGCTGAACTCTGCCTCACATTTTAGTTTAATTATTTTGTGTAATTTTCTCAAAAGTATTTTGGTAACACCTGACTGATACGACTTATTTTTCTATTGTGCACATTTTCTAGCATTTTTGGGTAATGCTTCAAAAGTGGATGTCAGCCAGCCTTCTGGAATTTTTCCTGTGTCGTAGATGATATTGAACAACTTGATCAGAATGTTTACATCTTCATGGATAGCTTTTAGGATTTCCATGTGTGCGTCGTCAGGTTCTGGGGCTTTATTTGGTTTTGAGCTTTTTAACGCTCTACATACTTCATCTTAGTATAGGTGGACCTTCTAATATTTCATCGCTTAACGAACTCCCTTTGTAATTCATGGTCTTTTATGGATTTTTCTTACACCCTCTTCTTTTCGTCTGTGTCTGTTACTACTTTTTTGTTTCTGTCTACGGGTATAGTGTACTCTTTTGTTTCTGTTCAATCCCGAACATACCACTGTATATACAATATACGAAGTGTGTTCAACCTATCTTTGCTTTATAAAAAAATGTATTCAATAATTTAATTACCGTCACAGTTAAGGCACCTAACCCACTGTTTTACTAGCCGATGTATACCCTGCTCATAGAATTTGTGTGGCTGCCGATTGAAGAAGTCTTCCACAGCTATCTGAACTTCTGCGTCAGACTCAAAATGCCGACATTTTAACGCCTTTTTCAGCGGTCCAAAAATATCGTAATCGCAACGCGATAGATCCGGGCTATAGGGTGGATGCTCTAAAACCTTCCATTTCTTTTGTTGAAGATTTTTTTACCACATTAGATACATGAGGCATACTATTGTCGAGCAATAAAATGTTTTCCTGGTCGTTTCCGCCTTATTGCTTGATGATGGTTGTTCAAAGTTTTATTGTACAGATTTGCGTTGACATTTACGCCAGGCACCTTAAACTCTATCAACAAAGGTCCTTCATGGTCGAACAAAAATGTTAACATCACCTTGTCTGCAGAAGATTGTGCTTTAAACTTCTTCGGTGGCGGTGACCTTGAATATTTCCACTGCATCAACGATAACTTACTGGATGGCACCAAGTTTCATCGCCAGCAACTATTGACAGAAGAAAGTCATCATCATTTTGCCTACAGTCTGTGAGGTGTTGCACAGATAAGCCCATTGTTCATTAAACAAGATACTAGGAATCCATTGCGAACAAACTTTGCTGTAACCCAGATTACGAACAATACTATGGACAGATCCTACGCTCGCACCAAGAATTTTTGAAATTTCTGTAATTGAAATCGACGATTTCCTCTAATAAGGTCTTCCACACATGCCATATTGTTTTCTGTTAATGTAGTACACCGAGCACCTGGTCGCGGCTCATCCATAGTCCCCTCTTTTCCGTTCTTAAATTTTCGCACCATTCCTCCATAGTTAGGTACGCAATACATGCATTTCCATACACTGCTTGCATTTCGCGTATGAATCTGCAATGGCTGCACACCTTCAGCGCATAAAAACTATAAGACCGCACGCTGGTCGAACTTGGACGGATTTTCAACAACAAACGCCATTTCAAAATCTAAGTTTTAAAAGTCAGAATGAAATTCAAACGCCAGAAACTTAGTAATGTGTTGCTTACAAACACTACTAACATTAGTAAACTTCATTTGAATTATTGCACTTGGTTTCAAGGCTAAGTTGTTCAAAGATTGGTTTCAGTTGAACAAGCCTCTTACATACATAAATTGCACCTTAACAATAGTTGGTTGTGAGCTCCTACAAAATGGGGAAAGCTTACAGTTGCAAAACAGACCAGTAAGAGACAATTCACAAAATTTGTAGAATTATTAAGATGTAATGGTTAACCTTAAGACAATGGATTCCATATATGGCGTTAAACAGAAAGCTGTCGGTTGCATATACGACTTGTATGAAAGAAATGTAGAATACTTGTAGTTAATTCATTATTCCCTCACGTGTATTCTAGTAATAATAGTAAATTTTTGTGAAACTAAAACTGGTATGTACTTTCTGGAATTACAATTGTTGGATATTAACATTCCCCCTAATTAATGATATTCGCAAGATACTACACGATTAATTAGTCCAATTTTGATATTTTGAGTTTGAAACTTGTTTCAAATGTTATTGTTGAGGCTTCGTACATATTTTAACCAAATTAATTTTAGGGCAAGCTTGAGATGGATATGTTTTATTGATTTAAGCAGCACATATAAAAGAGCACGAATATAGTTCTACTAAAATAACTTTGCCGCAGTGTTTTGTAACCATTTCTACCGAACATACAATTGCTCAGCCTTTCCATTTCCAGCCTTCATCGCCGTCTAGATATTTTTACAACAAAAATTGAGTGCTTACAAAGTAATTAAATTCTATCTAGAACGTCGCCTTTTATATGTTGCGTAGTTAAGCTCCTTAATTTTTAAAGTGAAGCTGCTAAGGATAATGAGAGCTTTCCTGCATTTAGCCTAAGTAATTACAAAAGTCTGGACGTTTTAATAGTAATACGGAGATCGTTCGACTTTTTATGAATAACCGAGTTTTAAGGTAATGTAGTGTGTAACTCGAAGAAAAGTCTGAGTCCTTGCCAAGTGCCGAGATTTTATCAAAATTACGTTAATGTACCTTAAAGTGCAGTGTCAGTGTTGCCAAAACCGTTGGTGTTTTGCCAAAGCTAGTATTATACTTGCATAAGATCTATTTCCGGGAGAATGCATTATTGTGCTAACCAAGAGAATGGCAAGAAAATGCGTAGTAAAATTTGTATTCGAAGCATAATTTTTAATACAAGACTTTGAAACACGTGATCAAAATATTCCATTCACAAATACATTTGGGACTGCTTTGACATTTGACAAAATGCCGTGTGTGAATATTTTTGGCGAGCTTATAATAAAATTGTCTTGTTTGTATAAATAAGGTATTGTTCTAAGAAACTGTGTTATTCATACTATTATTGATGTTATTCCGTTAAAAAGAAATACTTTGAACCTTTAAATTTAAAGAAAGATTTAATCAAGTACCATAATAATTGTGACAGGTTTAGTGTTTTTGTAGCGCAGTAGATAAGTACCTGGTTTAGACTCTGAATAAAACAAATATTATTTGTATTTATACTGTATACAATAGCAGTACGTGCACAGTACATTGTCCATTGAATACTACTCTAATGACAGTATTAAATGTATAGCTATTTTATTCAAACATTCTAACTTCGGTGATATAATACCAGGACTAGTATGGCAATTGCTTAAATGCCTCAGATAATGAGGCAGTCGTGGGTTACATGTCAGCGCGTTAGACTTCTACTCTGAAGGTTTAGGGTTCCATTCCCAGTATCGGAACGTCGGGTTTTTAGCTGCCGTTCTACCTCGCAAGATAATCGCAAACCAGCTAGGTATTCTGCCTAGTAAATCTTCTCTGAGTAGAAGTGTTTACACTTCACTTGATTTGGAGCCCACATTAAGCCGTAGGTCCTGAATGTATGTAGTACTTTAAAATACGTAACACAGTAATAGAAGAAAAAATCGATAGCACTCAAAGAAGAATCATATGATATGTTTCCAACAGGGAAGCCTTAAATGTCTGAATAATACTATAACAGCCAAATGATCTTTAAAAACAAATCTTGTATGCTCAAAATATGTAAATGGAAATAAATCGGAAAAAATTTTATGTACCTAGCGCTATAATGCGATGAAGTTTAAATAGCTATAATAACGAGTTGTAGGAAGCATCTGATCTTCATTTATATAGGAAGTCATGTCTTCCAGGAAGGGGTTCCAATCTTTTTAGAAATCCGGGTTGAGATTTTGGCGTATTTAGGAGTCGAAGTTGTCCAAAAAGTAACTTTGAGCACTTTTTTGATGTTAAGAATCCCATATTAGATGCGCAATTCGCGTTTTTATGTGCATTATTGCCTCTACAGGTTGATTCATGGAAGAGTACGAACCTGTCAAATAGGCAACAAAATATATATCACTAGATACTACTATACCAAAAAAAATTTTTTACCTGTTTGATATATTTGGACGTTTACGGAATTGTGCGCTGGGGTGCAATCTTGCTGGTGCCACGTATTGTATTTAAAACCACTTTTTCAAGTAAGAGTGGTAGTGGGTCACGAAGAAAATTTAAATAGCTTTACCTGTGAAGTGTTATTCAAACTTTGTTTGAGTTAAATGAGCTTTATTGAGGTAAACCACCAAGGATATCAAAGAGGCGTCTCTGATTCATACGAGGTTTGCCTTTTATATTTCGGGATTGGGCAACCCTAGTGTTGCCATCTCGCAACTGACGTCTATATCGTAAAGTTTGACATTTTTGACGGTATATGTACTCAGAACGTTTTGACGTACGAAAAATTCATATCAGCCAAAAAATGGAATTAAATGGTGAACATTTTCGTGCGATTATTTTTTACAACTTTCGACGTGCATTAACTCTACAACAGTGCATCGATGAACTTAATTCGATTTTTGGCGATGAAGCACCATCAAGGACCAGTGTTTATCGATGGTTTACCAAATTCAATCGTGGCCGTAGTTCGCTCAACCACGAATTTCGTGCAGGTCGTCCAAAATCGGTTGTTGTTCCGAAAAATATTGATGAGATGCGTGAACTGATACTGCAAGATCGTCTTGTGACTTATCGTGAGATTGAGGTATCCTTGGACATTAGTGGGACCAGCATTCATTGAATATTGCATGAACATTTGGCCGTAAAAAAGATTTGTTCGTGTTGGATCCCACATAATTTGACAACCGCCCAAAAACAAGCTCGTGTCATTTGGTCGCAAGAACTGCTCAAAAAATTGCATGGCGGTGCTTCAAAACATGTGTATGACATCGTGACAGGTGACAAATCGTGGATCTACACGTATGAGCCCGAAAGTAAACAGCAATCGACTGTATGGGTCTTCCAAGGCGAGCCAAACCCAACAAAAGTCGTTCGTGCTCGAAGCACTTCGAAGCAAATGGTCGCCTGTGTTTTCGGAAAAACTGGACATTTCTCAACCGTACCATTGGTGCAACATAGAACGGTCAATTCTGAATGGTACACAACCATTTGTTTGCCACAAGTCTTAGGAGAAATAAGTAAAACCAACCGCCGAAGACGGATCATTCTCCACCACGACAATGCGAGCTCTCACACATCGGCTCGAACAAGTGACTTTTTGAGCACTCAAAACGTCATCCACCGTATAGTCCTGATTTGGCACCCAATGACTTCTTTTTTTTCCCGAACATCAAAAATAAATTGCGAGGTCAACGTTTTTCGACACCTGAAGAAGCGGTTGATACGTTCAAAATGCATGTTTTGG
This sequence comes from Limonius californicus, assembly GCA_014611495.1. Taxonomy (NCBI): domain Eukaryota; kingdom Metazoa; phylum Arthropoda; class Insecta; order Coleoptera; family Elateridae; genus Limonius; species Limonius californicus. The sequence goes on along the minus strand of JABXWE010004810.1, from coordinate 61,464 downwards.
AGATACCTTAATCGGAGTGGAAAAGATGCTTCGAAAATTGGTTCACACGCATGCAAAAGTGTATTGATCTTCATGGAGAATATTTTGAAAAACAATAAAGCCATTTTCGATGGTCAATAGTTGTTTTTGTTCTCTAATCGCGAAATATAAAAGGCAACCCTCGTAATATCGTCAAGAAAATAGTTATCGCAGTGTCTACCTCAGATAGCTAAATTCATAGTTTATTTGTACAATAACTCAATGATGGCTGCTGTGCTTAGAGATGCTTGGAAAACCGCGTCCTAGATCTCGCTCTTTCAATTACAATACCTACCTGGTCATGTGTAATTTGGGTTGCCTATTTTTGGAATACTAGGCTTGTACTATATCGTGAATTGCCTTGTATATAGTACGTATTAATCATAACATTTTAGTTATTTTCTCTGAACAAGTGGTCGATTTTTTTGCCCTTAAACCTAAAATTCCTGAGGTTAAGCAAAACAGTCAGACACGTCATACATTTAAGGAGTATCCAGCGTGCAACGTTTTTGTAGCCCGTCATGAAGGACCTAAATATAACCGTCAATTCAGACATCTAACCTAGAAAAATTCCAAAATTTTATCCTTTATTTGAATTACAATCATTAGTAGTAGTTTTGAGGCAGTTTGCTTGGAGGTAAATTACATCCGAGTCAGAAAAGCTAAAAATGCAGAAAATATTCTAATTTTTGCTCGTTGAAGAGTAATCCCTGTAAGCGGCAGGTGCAAACCGTAAACAATGTTACTTCAAATGCTTGTTGTATCCGGAATTCAGTGAACCCATACTTGAATTTAGCCAGTTTGACTGTATTTAAGGTTAGGTAACATAAAGTACGAGCATAAAGAAAAAGAAAGAAATAAAACGAAACCAAACAGTGAAAGAACTTGAAAGAAAATTACTGCAGCAAAATAATATTGTATTTTCAGTATCGTGTGATAGAAGACTGACCAAGGATTTTGTTTTGTTTGAAGCGAAATAAAAAAGAATAACAGCGTGTTCGATTTTCATACACGGAAGCTGTACAGTTCAACGCGTGGTTTACAATTGCGAAGTTGCACGTAGGTTTTAATACACGTTTTGATTAATCATGCGTTTAGATTAAATTGCGCATTGGTTAGGTTAAACCGAGTTAAGCACGCCCATTTATTTCACCTGTTTGGACTGTTAACTGATGATGCAGGATTTGTAGGGTCCACGGTAATGCTTTGGGGGACTTACGCCCATGTGGAAATTAAGTCCATTAAAAACGGAATGAGAACTCATATTTTATTGGCAGGTCAGTTTCCCTTTTTTGTCCTTCTGGCTTTAGCAAGAAAAACTCTATAGTTCCACACTGAATGCTATCTCTATAAAACGTCATCAAAGAGCAACTTTTAATGATTCCGTAGAACTCCAACTTGGGATTCTAGGAATTCAAAATATAATGCAAGCTCTTCCTAGGCAATCCATGACATTTCTTTATTTAGCCTAAAATAAAGGTAATTGATCTTTTTTTATTAGAGAAATGGCATCTTAAATAAATTTTGTCGTTTTTCGCTGAATTAATTACAGAGTTTTGGCATTCTTTTGATTTCAAGAAAATTAGATAAACTTGACATGTGGGTTGTATACAGTATGTGTTAAAGGGTCGTAGTTTTGAATAATCTAAAGAATGTCACTAAACTAAGTCAAATACGAGGCTTATTCAGAAACTAAGAACCGTTCAAGTATTCCCGCTGAAGAAGGGGCATAGTCAATTTGATGCATTGTGGAGGTGCTTTAGTTGTTGGTGAGCTAGCCACCCGTCATTTTACAGTGGTTCTGTTATTGTATGCAGTTGTATTATAAGGTGCTAAAGTGAACACTACGATTGAAAATCCCGCCAACCGTGAAATATTCGTTATCTGTATGTAAAAAAATGTTGAGTACCCGAATCACATTGCGACTGGCGACGAGACTTGGCCTCCCTACACAAATATTGAAACCAAGCAATAATCAATACGAGTTCCCCTAAAGCTAAAAAGTTCAACAAACTTTCGAAAACCGTATGCTTGCGCTTATTTATTTTTAAGCAGGAAAGACGTATTGTTGGTTGATTTCCTGGAACTTGGTACGATCAATGCAAATGTGTATGGCGAGACCTTAAAAAAGTTGAGACGGGCGATTCAGAATGAAAGGCGAGGATTATGACCTCTCGAGTCACAATAACGCTCGAAAGCACGCGGCGGCTCGCAGTGTGCAAACTCATTTTGCATTTCAATCGGGAAATTTTTAACCATCCCCTATACAGTCCTGACATGGCACGTACTGGCTATCACATCTTGCCTCATCTTAAGAATTGTTCAAGAACGCGCAACCGACGATCTGAACACCACGGTACAAAATTCGTTCTCGTCACAAGCGGCAATCTTCTATGACGATGGTATACAAAAACTTAGATACGAATGGTAACTATACAGAGAAATAGTTTAGGAGTATCTTAGAACATGATAATTGTTTAAACTCTTTTTTTGTTTATGTTTAATCGGCCCTTAATTTGCTTTTACATCATCGACACAAATTGACTTTAGCCTTATTTTCCATACGTTGGCAATTATTCATTATAAGTTTAATAATTTTGCAATCGTTTTTCACTTTATTACGATTTTGCATATATTTCCTACTAATACAAAGAAACGTAAGTAGATAGACTGCATATGTAACTACGATGAGAACAGAAAACTAATATTATAGCTAATTTTAAGGCACTTTAGCAGCTCGGTAATGCAAATACGAAGACGCATGATGCTGGGTATTATCAGGCAGAATACGTGTGTTCAAATATACTAAATAAAATACCATCTGAGGGTAACAACAGACCATTTCAAATCTTGAACAAAGATCGCGATGATACCTACCTTTGTGTGACTGTTGCGTAGAACGAACAAAAGTTTGATACATTTCTGTCTTCTTTGTTATATTTAGAATAAAATCGTTAATCGAATGAAATATGAATGCGTCACTGTGAACCGTTACAATGGGGGCGATGTATAAACGCTATATAAAAAGCAACAAAACGAGTTTTAGAATGTCCTGCTAACAGGACCGAAAAGGTATAAAATCGGTACATATGGTGGTTAAGAAAATTGCTGTTTCTGTAGAATTGGTAGTAAAACAAACATAAATTAGCTGAAAACTCTGCACGCGATGTTTTAGTGATTTATGTGTGTTCTGTAGAACATTTAAGTTTATCCCAAAAGTAATAATATAAATGTTTCAACATCCTTTTTGGATACTTTTTGTAATCATATTAATTGAGGATATCTGGAATCTTACGTATAAAGTATTACAAATGCAAAAGCACAAGTTGGTGTAACACCTTGCTTCGACAGTTTTATTGAGATTATAGTTTTTCATACTTTTACCACTGAAGTTCTGAATTTTTAAATGTAAATCACGTATCACATGTTTCAAAATAAAAATTGTGAAAAAAGTAAGATGTTTTTCTGTATTTCATAGAGAATCGATATGATGCACAAAAAGTCCGAAAACAAGAAATTAAAAACAATTCCAACGCATTGAAATAGCAAATCAGCTCACCTAAATTTTGATATTTTTGAAACATATATTATTTAATTTGTGAACATATGGTTTAATTAAATTGTTCTAACAAGAGATTATGAACGTTTTGCTATTAATTTATTTTATGAATTAAAATTAAATAATATGCTATTTACATTTTTTTCTATGTATCTACAATTCCAGTTTTACTTTTCTTAGTATACTTCGTGACAAGAAACATAACCTAACTTTACATGCAATTACTTTTGTAACTATGTTGGTAGTATTTTCTAAAAAAATATAGTTTCTAGATACGTTCAGCTCTTGTAAAATTATAATTATTATCTAATAATTACTTACTTGAAATGAAAATTTGACAGTTCCCTATGTATAGATAGCAAAGAGAATGGTTGATTTATAGAAATATTAACAGCCTCTTCGTCCCACTATTGGTCACCGGGCTCTTCTATCTCACGTGCTTCTCCTCATCGCTAAGGTAGAAACAAGGGGGACCTACAGTTTAACCTCTAATCCCAACAACAGAAATTACAGATATGGTTTTCTTTCATTAAAATAACTTAGTTGCCAACTGAGTTGGGGAATTGTGTGCGGTGGCTTGCAGTACACGTCTTTTATATGACGCCAGATCGAACCCAAGCTCTAATGGAAGTTTTGCTCAAACAGTGGAGGCCTCTTCTATGTTACGTGTTTCTCCTCATCGCTAAGGTAGAAACAAGGGGGACCTACAGTTTAACGTCGAATCCCACAACAGAAATGGCAGATATGGTTTTTTTTTTCATTACAATCACGAAGTTGCCAACTGAGTTGGGGAATTGTGTGTGGTGGGTTGCAGTACAAGTCTTTTATATGACGCTAGATCGAACCCAAGCTCGAATGGAAGTTTTGCCCAAACAGTGGGCCCTGTGCAAACTGAGTTACCACCCAATTTATCGAAATATTTAATATAAATAAATGGATGTATTTGAAATTAACTACTTGATCACGTAGACTACGCCCAATCTATGTGTACAAGTTTCTTTGAAAAACAATAAGTAAATTCCATGGGGATTTTAGGTATGCTCCTAAAAAGCTTGTTTTGTTATCGAAATTGATCGTTTTTGTTACATAGATGTTTTCATGCTATTTTGTAACTTGTTACATTCCCTTAACTGGGAACACTCAAATATTCTTATTTTCCGTAGTGGAAAGTGTAGTGCAAGAAATGAAATGGCCACGAGATGGTTTTAACAATTTGTTAGCGACAACGTTGGAAGATTTACATGTTTGTAGAAATTTTCATTTTTGAGATACTTTGCCCGAAGAGATTGCAAAAACAAACATGAATACAAATTTTTCTCTGTAGTGGTTCAAAAGGAGGATAATTTTAAAAACAATTTCTGAATAGAGTGTAGGAAATAGTTTCTATCCGAATTTTTACTTTTATACGAGTGATGGTAATGGTTTTAACATCATTTTCTTTAATAGTCCGTAAGATAATTATGCGAATGGCCACTGTCTACAAATCGTCATCAGTATCAGGGATAACCCTGTTTGGCTTGTTTTGCCTTTATGCTGACTTTAAAATTGATCTTTCCTTCACATCATCGAATGGCCCACACCACATAAAGCAGTTTTGAAAAACAGTTTTAAAATGAATCACTGTCGCTAATATTTACTAATATATATTATTATTTGATATGCTATGGGTCGTGTTCCCCGAATTAAATAAAATTACCCAGCGTTGTAACTTAACAAATAGCGAGTAATTAGGGGGTTAAGAGGGTTCACATTTAATATATTAAGTTAAGTATTTATACAGTGTGATCATATTACCTTGTAACAAGTAGATAGGTTACACTTCTCATGTGCGTGAAATGCCTAGTTCACTTTTCTTTTTAGCTATAAAAAATATTTTTTAATTAGGAGTCCTGTGGACAGGCAAATCTCAACTACTGTTTTGTCCAAAATTTAACAAACTTCTGTACACAGTTGTTGATTTGTATAGATTCTTGTGGTAATATCAATCAGTTACAATGTATGTATGTATTTAATGTATATAGATGGATATGATGTTGATTTTGGGAGAATGCAGAGGGGCGGCGGATTTAGCAGTACGACGATATGCACAGAGGTACCCGGATAGGCCTTCTATCACATAATGCCTTCAGGTGTTTGGAAGGAAATTTGCAGCAACATGGACAGTTTCCTGCATAGACCAACGAGCAGTTGCAAGAACTGTAGGCTTTAGTCAAAGTTCAGTATTTAACATTTTAAATGCAAATCGGTTTTATCCCTACCACCTCACATTAGTGCAACACTTCACTGACGATCAGGTCGAGCAAATTTATGCCAGTGTTTAAGATACGAAGTTACTACTGATCCACTGTTTTTAAGAAATATTCTATTTTCTGACGAAGGGACGTTTAGTAACCATGCATGTGCAAATAGACACAATTGCCATTTCTATTGATAAAATAGCCCACATTGGATTCGGTAAACATACTTTCAAAGAATTTTTACTGTAAATGTGTGGTATGGTATTGTTTACAGCTTTACCGTGGTGCCCATTTCTTTGAGGGCGGTTTAAACGAAGAAATGAATTTACATTTTTTAGAAAATGATTTTCCTCAACTTTTAGAAGACATTCTTCTTTATGTGGTTTCAAAATAACAGAGCACCTGCCCGCTTCCCTAGAATTGTAAGAAACTACCAAGATAACAGATTAATTGCAAGAGGTGTAATTCATACTTGGCCTCTACGTGGTCCGGACTTGACTCCGTTAGATTTATTTTTATGGAATAAAGTAAAAAACGACATCTACGAAACTGCCGTAGAAACTCAGGAAGATTTACTTGAAAGAATTATTGAATCATGTAGGTAAATTACCCCACACATGATAACTCGTGATACAAATTCTATTCTGTGGCAGATTGACTTATGTGAGCAGCAAGGTGGACGGCAGTTTGAACATTTATTAGGTCATTAATTAGTGTGTTTATTTCTATTTTTATTAAATTAATTTATTTGTTGATTTTATTGTTATGCCAACGTATTTTGATGTATCTTGGCTTTCTCTGATACCTATAGAATACAAACAGCTGTAATGTGTGTAGCATACCTCCGTGTTGCAAGATAAAGTATTTGGTTGTACTTTACCAAAAGTGAATGGTTTTACCTTCTCTTTATAATAATTTTAAATTAATAATTACGTCTCTTACAGAGTAACTAATTAATTTGTTGGAATAGGGGCATATTTAGTTCACCTACCTCTACTGAAGACTGACAAATTCTGCATTACTCACACTCGCGTGTGGCAGTGTGACATCATTAATTGAATGTCAGGGGCCGGAGAATTTAGTGGAAAGCTGACTTTATTTTTAAAACACGCAAGCCGTACAAACTTTTTAATACGTGTAAATTAATCAAAATTATGACTGCCGAATCTACCCCTAAAAACTGCTTTTCAAATTGCTGAGCTCCATGGTTTGGGGTTGTTATAAGAGTTAAAAACATTTTAATTAATACGTGGAAATTAATCAATACTGCAGCGGTTGTAATTTGGCGTGTAATTTCTGGAATGTAACCCTAAAAGAACGAATTTCGTGATCTGAGAGTAAAACGGAATTGAACTTTTGTTAAACCAGAAAATGAAATTTTTAAAACAGGGATTATATTCTAGTGAATGCGCGCCTCCATAAAATAAAAGTTAATATTCTCGTTTAAAACTGTTTATGAAGATTACGAAAGAAAATGAAAACTGTGTTATTTAATTTAGTGGTACAAAACTGTAGTAAATTTGAGTCTTGTTTGTCTTTTTAACGTTAAGCAAATTACTGGGTTAATTTTTAATTCCAACTGTGGACCGTAATGTAGGTTTATTAGGTTGGCCTGATCGTAATACATTCTGCAGTTTTGATTTTGTTGCAACTACATGATGTCGACCATAATGGGAATGATTCAGCGTTTGCAATATGAAAAATCGACTGCATTACAGTTCACACAAGTTTCATTTGTTGGGCTTGTGAAAAATACTTTTACTTTGAGAATAACAATTCCGTAGTGTTGCCAGTATAAATAATAAAAGCAGCAGAGTGCAGCTGTTGTGTTTATAGAAATCTCAAGAGTGTTGCAGTCAGACAAACTTGTAGGTAATGGTTTAATACATCTTGTATTTTAGATGTTCATCGAACGATTTAAGGTTGGGCAAACGATGCAGTTTAGCGTTTCGTAATAAGATTAAATTTTGCACGGTGTTCGCAATACACGTAGGTGCAATTTGTCAAATCCACACAGAATTACTTATTGTTTGTATATAAGAGGAGTGTTCATATCTTCCTGGAAGAAGTCTTGGGGTGCATGCCATCCACTCTTGAACAGCTTCTTGAACGTCTTATTTGACAGAAATCTTTTCCCTGTTAGAAATCCTTTTAGTAGGCCAAACAAATAAAATCGTAGAGAGCAAAATCAGGACTGTATGTTGCATGCAAAAGAAGGTTACACTGAAGTTTGTATAGTTTGCAGAGGTATGAAAGCAAGCATTGTGTTGGAGGAAGCAAACAGAACTTTGTCTTCTCTTCCGTTTGTTCTTGATCGCCTGTTTAAATTTAACGCACAAAAGTATCCAATATTAGTCTACATTAATTGTACGACATTCTGTAAAGAAATCAACAAAGAACACCCCTCGAGAATCCCAAAAATCCTTGTCGCAATCAGTTTACCTGCTGATAGCACAAATTTTGCTTTCTTGGCTTTGGAGATGTGTGTGACACCACTGCATGCTTGCACGTCTTGACTTAGGGGTAAAATAATCAGCTTTTATCAGTTGACCCAATGTACTTTAAAAATTCATTTTCTTGCCACTTATATCGCTACAGTAAAGAAGAAGAGATTTGCAAACGATTTAACTTGTGTTCCACGAGCGCGGAATCGATCTGGCACTCACCTTACAATACTTTAGCTTGTTTTTTATGATTTCTTGTTACTTCCAACACTAATTTATTAACGGTTACCCGTCTATCTTGCTAAATAAGGGTTTTAACCTTTTCTTGATTTTCACTATTGCAGCCATCGTATATGAGGCTGCTTTTCTACAGGAGTTCTCCTGTCTGTACGCGATTTCGAGCACTTAACACCCGACTTTAGTTAACAAGCTTTTTAGAGTAGTGCACTTCGTCACTTTTAGTTCTTGCCGTAAGACGAACACTTAATAAATACACTGCTTAAGTGGAAGTAGATAAATTTAGTTGTCATTTAATGTGAATGACATGTATAAATACAAGATCAAAAGCGATTATGTGTACATACCACCAATAATCATTGACATTTCTTTCTTCTAACAAGGGCTTCAAATGGCGGAATGCACTTCTCTAAAAAGCTTGCTTGGTTGATGCACTACTTTAAAAAGCTTGGTGGCATAAAAGTTTCGCGGTTCGTTATTAAACAGATAAATATCGGTGCACATTGCGATATCCACCCAGGAAAATATCACAATCTTATTCTTCGTTTGAATTATAATCCAAAACTGATGTTTTTAGGTAAAAGTTGCCTTGAAGGTAAATATTTTCTGAACAACAAGCCAGAAGTGCTAAAAATGAAACTTGTTTGCTATTTATTTAAGGACCAGTGATCACTGTAACCGGAAAATACAATACAGTAAACGGGAAATACAATACAGAAAACATTGCAAATCCAAACATTTACTTCATGCGCTCGTTATATCGGGAACCTCATACCGTTCTACTAGTTAACGGTAGCTTTGGAAGCGGAAGAAGACTAAGGGGCTTGCACCCTCCTATAAATAGATATGACTAAGCCCCATAACTTTTCTGCAGATATTTAAAATTAAAGGTCTTCAAAGACTCATTACAAACAAAATTTGTACTTCGAACGTCCAATCACAGGGCAACGGTTGATCTTCAATCAGTGCTTTGTTTTATAAATATGTACGATACTAAACGCAATGTATTTTTGTCCTACCAAAAAAGTGAGCTACAATAATGATTGCTAATAAAAGTAATACAGTTCATATTTTTAGTCAAAGTTTCAAAATATCTGCAAAAATAATATCCCATGCATTTTGCTTATAGTTGAATTTATTGGAAAACCCTGTATATAGATCACTGAAGGAATATTAAATAGATTGCGGAGCTAATGAATCGAATGTTTACATATAAATCTTCTACCGCCAGAGGGTTGTACGTTTGTTTAGAGATCTGCACGGGTCGGTTTGTAAGGGCCCGATTCGGCCCGGGGTGGATTTTCCCACCAGGGAAATCCAAGCCCTAGTTACAATACAGGATGAGCCAGCTAAGTTGTCCTCCCTGAAAAGTGGTTCACGCAACTCAACTTACAACATATAGTATGGCAACTGAGATTATTGAATTTTTTATATGATAGGAATGGATCATACTTACTTTATGTCAAGTTGATCTCTTACTGCAGTAACTGATAGTTTTACGAATATTAACTATGGTAGTATTTAACAAAAAAATCACCCATTGGTGCAACCGTACTATAGTAAAAACTAAACAAGTGGAAAACAACAAATAATAAATAGCAATTTTTAGTTAATTCAGTCAATGTTTTATACTTCAGACATTGAAGTGCAAGTCAAAGGATGATCTTCAATCAGTGCTTTATTTTATAAATACATACGAGGTCGGACAAATATATAACGGGATTGATCAAATACAAAGCATGTGAGGTAGCCATAGGTGAAAATACCTCTAGCGTCCTTCGAAGTAAACTCCCTCGACTTCTACGTTGACATCAACGACACAAGTCGCGGAAAGCCTGCTTAAACTTGTCGCGAGGAAGTGCATTTAGTTCGGCGGTATGTCGTTGAATGTCTTCCACGTCGTCAAAGCGCCTTCCCTTGAGGGTCAGAAGTCCGCTGGAGACAGATCCAGCGAATAGGGAGGATGTTCTAAGACTGGGACATTTCTTGTCGCCAAAAACGTCTTCACAATCAAGGCAGAATGCACAGGGACATTGTCGTGTAAAAGGTGCCACTTGCCAGAGGCTGCCAAATCCGGTCGCACATGTCGAATGCGTTTTAGTAAACGCATCATGACACCCTTGTAGTACAGGCTAGTGACGGTGACACCCGGTGGCACAAATTCTTTGTGAATGATGCCCTGACTGTCGAAGAAAGTGATCAGCATGGTCTTCACTTTCGATATTTGGAGACGGAATTTCTTTGGCCTGGGAGACGTCTTCGATCGCCATTCCATGCTTTGTCTCTTGCTTTCTGGATCGTACTGGAAGCACCACGACTCACCACGACTCGTAACCAGTAACAATTGAATCCAGAAAATTTGGGTAACTGTTGGCTGTTGCAGTGAAGTAGCGGGAGGTGTCCACTCGATGCGCTTTTTGCTCAGCGGTCAAATTGTGCCGGACAAATTTGGCATAAACCTTCCTTTTCTTCAAATCCTTCTCCAAAATAGTTCTAATGGTTTCACGACTAATACTCAGCTCGTGCTCCATCATTCTCAGTGTCAGTCGTCGATCAGCCGCCACAAGTTGTCGGACTTTTTCGGTCGTTACGGGGTTTCTCGTTGTGATCGGACGACCCGGCTTCTGACCATCGTAAAGGTCCTGCCGACCTTCACGAAATCTGGCAAATCACTCGAAAACGCGAGTACGGGACCTGGCCTCATCGCCGTACACAGTTTTCAACATCTCGAATGTCTCCGTGGCCGTTTTCCCCAATTTGAAACAAAACTTCATGTTCGCTCTCTGCTCCATGTTTGACTTGTGTCACATGTGACAGCTGCACTAACTTGTTTATTCGTGTGCACAGCCTAACACGCAAGTTCTGACAGGATGCCGTTTTAGCTATGTGTAGACGAAAGTTCCAGCTACAATTTGGATATGATTTGGAAACAGTCAGTTTCATATAGCGTCCGCAGTAGTGCCAATTCCGTTTCATATTTGCCCTACCTCGTGTATGGGATACTATACGCACTGTATTATTATTAACAAGAAAAAATAAGAAATATAATCTGTTATCTACAGCAAGTTCAAGTGGCTACATGGAAATATAAGTGAGGTGGAACGAATTTTCAACTTGATTGTGCCGCAAAGACCGTCCCTAGCTTGTAATGTTTAATATTTCCACAAAGAAAATTTTAGAAAATAGCATACATGAAGGACTAAAGGAGAAATCTAGACCGGCCCTGCCCGACCCATCGATCGCGTTTTTACAGTCAGGGTCTCTTATTATAAGACAAAGAGCGGGTTAGGCCTGTTATTACCTGTCGGCGCAGTGGATCAGATCAAACTTTTAAATAGAGCATGTTTAATTCAATCAAATGTTTCCATAGTTAATTTAAACTAAAACATGTTCTTAAGCAAACTACTTACTGTAACTTATGGCAGTATTTGCTCACGTTTGATATGGAGGTTTTAATTTAGCGCAAACCTTGACAGCAGGCAAACTTTAAGCACGTGCAGTATACGTATGGAACAGGCTAGGATAGGCCACAACTAGAACTTTGACCTGGCGTGAAAAGCTGGTTCGGGCCTTTATCAACCGCCCCGTACAGACCTCTAGAACTACCCTCTGGCGGTAGAAGTTTTGTTACATGTAAACGCTCGATTCATTAGTTTTCCAATATAACAGTTCTTCTATGATCCTCCTACATATAAGAGTTTCCAACGAACTTAACCATATGGAAATTGCGTGGGTTATTATTTTTTCAGATATTGTGATACTTTGGTTGAAGATGTAAACTTATTAGCGCTGTTTATAAATACCACACTGATTTTTATTTTTAAATTAGACAGATATTGGAAAATGTGTTTCAAAATGCATAATGTGATGTTTAAATATTAAGGTAGTTCTTGTAATGCGACCGATAAGGCGGTTACTGGATAAAGCTATTACTTTATCATTAAAAGTATACGTCTCAAGTTACTATGCTCTTAGATATACAGGGTGTTAATGAATTGCAGGGACAAACTTCTAGGGCTTAAAGTATATATGAAAACAAACATTTTTTGTTAATAAATGTATGGTCAAAAGTGTTTCCTTTCAGGGATAGAGCTTCTCAAAGATTTTTTAAGAAGCGTCTAAATGTAGGCAACTCAATTTACTCCGTACTATTTGTTTCCATAACGACGAAAATTAATACAGGATGATTTGAAACGTGGGAAAGAGGGCTTTATTTATCCTGTATTAATTTCGGTCGTTATAGAAACAAATAATAGGTAGTAAATTGAGTTGCCTACATTTAGGCGCTTCTTGAAGAATCTTTGAGAAGCTCTATCCCTGAAAGGAAACACTTTTGACCATACATTAATTAACAAAAAATGTTTGTTGTCATGTATACTTTAAGCCTTAGAAGTTTGTCCCTGCAATTCATTAACACCCTGTATTTTCTTACTAACGAAGCGACATTTATACTAGCCATATACAATAACGCCGTTTCTAGTCTTAGCCACAATATCCCTAGCACTTAAAATCTGGAAAATATTATTTCTCACACATTTTGTGTGTGGTTCAATTCTCTGGGAAATCCCTGTATGCAAAAATATCTACTTATGAATAAGAGAAAGGAGTTTTTATACCCTAATAATAATAAACGTTTATCGATGTAGTTGAAAATAAAAACTCATTGTACATTCCTTATGGTTGTAAGAATATATCAAACATCTTGTTTCCTTGTAATCATAATTACAGTTAATAATCAGATGTACTGCCGGATATCTTGTAGCAATTGTAATTAATATAGGTAGACTGCTAAGATATATAATTTTCGATCATCATATACAGCTAAAGCCAGAACCACTATAATAACAACAATCAGCAAATTACTAAGGTAACGTCATCTACCAAGTGGTGATTATTAATTCAACTGTAACAGCTGCCAGAGTGTAATTTGCAAGCAGAGGAGGATTTACGGAAGTGCCAGTATGGAAAATCGATAACCCTAACAAGTTCCATAAAGTAACTTTTGCCGGACCCACCACCGTGCTTAGCCCATCAGCGGTCCATTCATCTATCAGTACCCTTTCGATCAATTCGTTCCCTTAACCACACCAATAATTTCTCCTGCCCTTGGCAGCTCTCGTCTCCTGTGTAATAATTTTAATACATAGCCCCCTTCTGTAATTACAGACCCAGCGCTAGGGGTTATTTATACCAACGTGTCTTAAATTCTTTTTAGTAGCTATTCAGAAAATGTTCTCAAGTGAGGTTTAATGATATTTTCTGCTTTTCCACTTATCTGTCTAAATCACTCTTCCTCTCTCTTATAAATATAGCTTTAGGAGTGTGGTGCTGAAAAGGTCGCTGTATTTTCAGAAATCTCGCTGCGGTTTAACCGGATAATGGTACAGCAAGCCGTTTTGCGGAGCAAACCTAGGTTTAATATGGTAGAACAAACTGGAGTTTGCTGTATTAAAACATTTTATCCTCTCAGCGAAACACTGTATTATTATCTCTACGGGTTTTCACCGGTTTTCCTCGGGCAATTTTATCGGAATTTTTCCCCTGATAAAGGGAACCTCTTGTTTGAGTTGTGAGAAAACTACAGAAACTGCCGTGCATATAAAGTTTAGCCCACCCCATTGTTATTTTTAAATTACACAAAGTTTCACGGATTTCTTTAACATGGGAACTGTATCTGTTTTGCCGAAAAGCCGACACCCCAAAGCTTTAATTTTTCTAAGTAATTTCGACTCGTTCCGTAGATTGCCAATAAAATTTACATTTCAACCGCACCGTAACATTTTAATAATATTAATGCGGGCGGTCTTGCAGCTTTTATTTTACTCGGATTAAATTTTACAAAAAAAACTCCGAAGTAATATAATTTGCATGCCGTGTGCCATTTTAATAAAACTTCCCGTCCCAGGTTTGGGTCAACGGTCGACTGATGTTCATTTAGATCGGTTTTGTGAAGGAATGCAGCAACTACCCCATTAGCACAGCTTCAAGTGAAAGACCTAAGTGCGTTTTTGTGGTTTTATAAATACCCTCTACACTGTACAATTTTGCCACAGACGGCGATTACCGCGATGCAGTTCTTCTTAAATAAAAACTTTATTGCCGAGAATAGCTGTGGATGTTAATTTGAATATCAGAAAGGGCATCTAGAGGATGAAACCGTGAAGTTATCTTTGAAAGTGTTATAAAAATTCTAATTTGGCCAGTCAGGAGGGGTTTCGTTTGTGAAACTTTAAAACATGGAAAAGCGTTCTAACTGTGCTTCCGGTTGGACCGGAAGTGGTAACGGCTTTGACTCTTAAGCATTTTCCTCTTCATTAAAATTTATGATACCCTAGAAGTCAACCTAACTATTACATTACTATCATAAAAAGTTCACACATTTAACCTTTGAAAATTAACACTTTTACACTCGCGTAAATTTTCTCTAAGACTGTAAGGGTATAGTTATATTTCTAAGTGCATAATAATCATATATTAAATAAAACTCATAAAAACTGTTTAACATTATTTAGATTCGGTTTAATAAGCACTTCCTAACCAATGCTTAATCGTATCCATCTTTATATTAATTCCAAATGTGTTAAACGCTTATTTATCGCCGGTGGTACTATCGTTAATTACGGAAGCACTTCAAAGATACTAAAAAATAATAAATATCAGTAAATATTCAATAAAAGTTTTGTCAATTTATATAATTAAATATATTATTAATTTGGTGAACGTTTCTTGTTAAAATATATAAAAGAAGCGCAATTTTACACATAAAAGTGGTATAACTCAGGCTTCTTCTATGAAGCAAATAGTGAGGGCATAAACGGAAGAGTTGGAATAAAAATACCTAGCATAATAAACGTAAAATCCAGTAAACTGGACTTTTACTACTTCACTATAAATATAAAACAGATACCTTATTGGTAGATCGTGAAACGGCAAACTGGTAGCGTAAAGGAATAGTTCTCGATTTTTAGCAGCATAATTCAGGAACTTTTCCACGTGTACTTGAAGCAAATGAAAATGAAGTCAAAATGTTGTGTGGCTTCTCTAATTACACTGGATATCTCTTTCTAGTGTTTACTTGGTTTAATTTAGAGAGCTAAATCATGTTGACATGGATCAGGATATGCTTGTTTACTGAACAGCAGTAAGTGGAAAAGTTACTTTATCTCTTGTGATTTTATTAGTACGGTAATAAAAGGATATATCTTGAATTTATGAATATTTTTTAGATATCTATATACTTGTAAATATAGCAACTAGCTTCTATCTTCTTGAGCAGTGCTAATAGTAGCTAGAGTTTATTCATTGGGAAACATCGTATAAAGATTTATACGGGGTGATTCACGTTAAAATACGTGCCTACTATTTCAAAAATAGGCAACCCGAAATACATATTACAAGTTACTGCGATATCTGAATTTTGATTGACGTTACTATAAATCAAAAGAAAGAACTCCAAAGGCTTTTTAAATTAATGCATAAATTGCAAACGGCAAACGTATCAAAATGATGTAAAAAGAATGTATGAGGATTGTGTTAGTGCAATAAATATTGAAAACGAGGTATGAGAAACATTTAGAATATCCAAAGGTTTAAGACAAGGGTGATGCTTGTCTCCGACCCATTTCAAAGTATGTATTACAGAAGTACTTAAGGAATGGAATAAGAAATATTATGTTAGAGACATTCCAACAAACGAAGTTTATCTGTACATATTGCTTTTTGCTGATGATCAGACAGTAATTTCGTCAGATATTGACGTCACAAACTACACGTTGAGGAAACTAAAGGAGACTTATTCGAAGTGGGATTTTGAAATAACCTTGGATAAGGCTAGTAACTTAACTATAAAAAAAGAGCGAAAAACTGGAAATTGAAGACGTAAGATCACTAGAGTAGAGATTTCAAAGGCAAAAAATACAAACCAAAAAATAATATCAAGAATTGGACAAAGCTGACAAGCAATAAGACAACTAAATTCACTGCAATGGTCATAAAAAATTACGAGAGAGACAAAGAAAATAATATAGCTTGGGGTTATAGAAAGTATGCTAACGTACGGTGCTGACACTCGGAGTATATCAAAAGCAAACGAGAAGAAATTGATGGTTGTAGAGATGGATTTACTGAGAAAAAGTAGTAGATTCTCAAGAACGGGCCGCTTTAGAAATGAAGAAGTAAAAGAAATGGATATAGAAACAACGATTGTAGATGCCATAGACACATGTGGTGCGGATATGCTTATAGAAAGGTGGCCAAAGAGAATATACGAATAGATCCCCGCCGAAAGGCGTAAAAGGATTAGACCATAACTCAAATGGATAACACGGGTGGAGAGCGCAATGGAAAGTAGAGGATTAGAAGAGAACACTTGGAGTGATAGAGTTCAGTGGAGAGCATGGGTGCGAAATATGGTCTAGGCTATCAAAACTCTATATAGAATATCTATTATAAATCAGAGATGCCTGTGTAATATGTTTGACAGTTTACTACTAAATTAATACATTGTTATACTTATTATTATGTGGTATTTGAAATACTTAAACTGAGATATTTATAAATAATACTTTGTTGTTTTCGTTCACACTTTGTTGAATAGAATAAAATGCCAAAAGGCATCTTTAATTCATAATACTGTTAATAATAATTTAAACATCGCAGTACCTTGTGATGTGTATTTCGGGTTGCCTATTTGTCGAACTCTCCCTTGATTAGCAGGTATATAATATCCGTCTGTTTCAACTGTTTTTGTAATCTTCAACCTAATAGGAGGCGGACCTAAAAATGTCCATTCTGTATGGTGAAAATTATAAAAATTATCAAACCGAATCTCCACAGGGAAGAAAGGCCAAGCACGTGAACACAAAGTTATTGTCATTGCTAACGTAATGTTTCTAAACACAATAAGCAAATATAAACAAATGCTTAAACCCACACCAGTGCGGAGCGCGTTTAGCTACTCGCTTGAATTATACTAACAATGCAATAAACGTTTCCTATCTATTCAATTATTGATATAGACCAGCAAAAAATTTAAAATATAGCTAATAATTGACGAAGAGTATTACGATGTATTATAGATGTACCAATAACTTCACCAATATATTATCCTGATATCATTCGATTAGTATTTTTATAATGATGAAGTTTTGGCAGAGCGCTTAAAGCTTGTTAAAGGAATTGTAAACTACTTAAGCTGCCATATACAAAATCAAATAATTGAATTAATGACAACTTCAATAAGCAGTACAATTGAAACTCAAAAAGAAGAAGTTGCATTCGTATCTATTATTTATATCGAATACAAATCAGGACAGTATAAGTATAAGACAGTTCGATCAGTGCTTAATACTAAGATGTAAAAATTGAAATATGGAATAGGTTAAATTGGTTGAAGGTAAAGCAGTTGTTCTAAAGCTGCACTTAAATACTGATTATACATCGAAAATCTTCAAAGCAAAAACAAATATGTCCAGCATCAACGCCCGACTAAATAATGTCGGAGCTTCGAATATAAGTGGTGTCTACTTGCGATTCCAAACTCAATACAATATGAAATAATCCCCCCCCCCCAGATTTCATAATGGTTCTACTATACAAATAGAATGTTTTGCAGAGCGGAGAACATCTAGGTATAGGACTGAATACGTTGTTTTACAGAACCACACATTTTATACATTTTCTTCAAAGATAGTGGATAGTAGAACCTACAGGTTCAGATAGTTATATAGAAATGTACAGAGAAAAAGCAATTCAAAAGGTATCCATTTTTCAGAGTTTTATGAAGGATATGCCGAGGAAATTGTAAAATTATTTCCGAGGAACCCTACTTTCATTAGGTAATTCATAAATAGGTCTCTTTTAGAATGAACTGGCAGGTTTTGTTCAAATTTATCTCCAAAAGATGTTGATTTTATCCTTAGCGTTTTACGTCTGTTGTTATTATTATTAAGTCCTTTAGATTGGCATTAATTATTTTTATAGTTAATAAAGCTGCTAAGCGCCTTTGTAATTTTTAAAGTATGTCGAGTCGAATAAAACAAGTCCTTTGTGTGTTATTTAATTAAGAAAATATACCGAAATGAAAGACTCATCAGCGTTGGCAAGGAAACTTGAGGACTGCGAGCCTCGAATTTCGCTCAAGGAGATACAATAATACGACTGTTGCCCCATAAGCTTTGTTTCGAGCTTCGCAAGGAGATTCATCAATAATATAAGCTTAGTATACTATAGAGCGGTACAAATTTACCTTAATCTATAGCACGCACGCGAATAATGTTTATACAGACAACACTTCCCGAACGCACAACCCCCCATTCTGCGTTTCACGCAATTAAATTATACCTACAGCTTTTGAATAACTTCGTCAGAAAGCCAAATTTACCAAATGTAACGAAGGTTGGATTCATCGAAACGGTTAAAATATGTAGCTACAAATTTTCAAAGCCAGCCCAAAGATAACTTGATTGTGGTTCCAAATTGCGTCCTGTCATTTATGAAGAAAACGCCTGAGATAAAAAATCATCGAGGGACACGCGACGCATCCCGGCACTGGTTTGAAGCATTTATTTAATTGATCGGCAAACAAAAAATGTTTTTTTGCAACGCAGATGCGCGCTTTTTGCTACGCAGATGAATAGCCCTCATTTCGTTTCTGTTTTAAACCACCTTTGCAGCGGCGATTACAAGCGCGTTAACGTAATTATTTTGCGCACCTGACCGAACATAATATGATCGGACGAAACCTTCAGTTCCATAAGGCTTTGCTCCTTGGGGGCATCATATGCAAAACTAATAGATTCGTTAATAAAAGTTCAACTGTAAATCTGCGCCACAGAGAGTCGAGCTTGTGTAAACATCGACCAGGGACTTTAATTAACCCGGGTGTAATTTAACTTCACTGAGGAGGGCGTGCATGTGTTAGGGTCCATTAAGCGTCGAAACTAACCCTTAACTACCCCTGCATAGGGCTCGTTGGGGTGGATAAAGTCGGTGGATTTAGATATACATGTTATTTGTATGTATATAGAATACGCCAAATGATAGTACTGTTCGGTTGATTGTCAAAGATCTGTAGCTTTGTGTGCGAATTTGACGACAGCAGCTCTTGATTCGATTGGTTTCGTGATTAAGCCGCTTATCAACACGTATGTACTGGATTGTGGTATTGATTTAGTCTCGAATTAAGCTTCAAGTCATATTTAGGTCTACCACAAACCATCGGTTGTTGTTGAAGTTCGGTTTAAGAGCAAATACTCCAATTTGCGAACCTCTGCAGTACCCTCTTGTCTAGTTTCTTTAAAGCTCGAAAAGGAATCTTCCTATCCACTAAGCTTGCCGATGGTTTGTTCGCGTTTAGAAATAAAGTTTCGAAAAAAGGGATAATGTACCAAGAGGAGTGAGGTATTATGTTTCCAAAAACTGCTCTTATTTCGTTCGTGTTTAGCAACAGTTTCTAAAACAGATGAAATCCCTATGAGGTGTCAACAGGCTTATCTTATTATTTTCTACAAAACTAGCTGATGGTTCGTTTGCGTTTAGCAATAGATTCGAAAAAAGAGATGAAGTACCCAGAGGAGTGAGGTTTTATGTTTCCCAAAACCAACTCTTGTTTTGTTCGTGTTTAGTAACAGTTTCTAAAACAGATGAAATTCCTATGAGGTGTCAAGAGACTTATACTATTATTTGCTATAAAACTAGAGGATGGTTCGTTTGCGTTTAGAACTACTTTCGAAAAAAGAGATAAAGTACCAAGAGGAGTGAGGTATTATGTTTCCCAAAACTAACTCTTGTTTAGTTCATATATAGCAATAGTTTCTAAAACAGATGAAATCCCTATGAGGTGTCAAGAGACTTATGTTATTATTTTCTACAAAACTAGCTGATGGTTCATTTGCGTTTAGAAATAGTTTCGAGAAAAGAGATAAACTACCAAGAGGAGCTAGGTATTATGTTTCCCAAAACTAACTCTTGTTTCATTCGTGTTTAGCAACAGTTTCTAAAACAGATGAAATCCCAATGAAGTGTCAAGAGACTTATGTTATTATATTCTACAAACCTAGCTGACGGTTCGTTTGCGTTTGGAAATAAAGTTTCGAAAAAAGAGAAGTACCAAAAGGACTGCGGTATTATTGTGCACAAAACTACCTCACGCTTTGTTCGTACTTAGAAACAAAGTTGTCGAAACACATAAGTCCCAATGCAGTGCCAAGAGGATTAGGGTATTATTTTACAGGAAATTAGCTGATGGTTCCTTCGTGTTTAGAGATAAAGTTTCCAAACGAGATGAGGTGCCAAGAGAATCAGGGTATTATTTTGCACAAAACTACTTCATGATTTCTTCATGTTTGGAAACAGTTTCCCAAACACATGCAATTCCAATGAGGTGCCAAGAGAGTTATCCTATCATTTACTACAAAACTAGGTGAGGGTTCGTTCGCGTTTTGAAATAAAGTTTCGAAAAAAAGAGAAGTACCAAAAGGACTGCGCTATTATTTTGCACAAAACTACCTTGCGCTTTGTTCGTACTTAGAAACAAAGTTGCCGGAACACATAAGTCTCAATGCAGTGCCAAGAGCATTAGGGTACTATTTTCCAGGAAACCAGCTGATGGGTCCTTTGTGGTTAGGGATTACTTAAGGTATTATATTCCACAAAACTAGTTTATAGTTCGTTCATGTTTCCAAAACGAATGAAATCCCAATAAAGCACTATGAAAGTTAGGGTACTTTTTTCACGAAACTAGCTGATGGTTCGTTTGCGTTTTGAAATCAAATTTACAAAAAAGAGAAGTACCAAGAGTAATTTGGTATCATTTTCCACAAAACTAGCTGATGGATGGTTCATTCGCGCTTAGAAATAAAGTTTCCAGAAGAGATGAAGTTACGAAGCGGATTAGGGTATTATTTTTTTCAAAAACTGTTTTCGTATTTAAAAACAATATTACCACAACACATGAAGTTCCAATGCAGTGCCAAATGAATTAGGCTGTTATTTTCCATAAAACCAGCCTATTGTTCCTTCGTATTTAGAAGTAATGTTAAGACAGATAAAGTCTTAATGCGGTGCCAAAAGCGTTAGGCTGTTATTCTTCCAGATTCCAATTGTATTTAATGCGTTAAGGTCAGGTCGGGGAGATCCTTACCCAACAATGGGTTAGAGCAGGCTAATAACAAAAGTGGTTAGATGGTCGGTACCTAATCCGCAATACTAAGTATCTGACTGGGCCTAAAACGGCCTACAGACGATACGATCTGTTGTACAATCCGTCGTACAACCTCGTTTGGTGCGACGGTTTGAACGACGGTTGCATCGTTAGTAGCGTTGTAGTACAACCTGTAGTACGACGCGGTCGTATCGGATGGCAGTATGGAGCTTCCATAAAATCTGTAGTACAACCGCCAAATTGAACGACTGTTGCAACATGTAGAGGTTCTTACTACTTGTTGATACGATATTAGTACAATTTGACACCTCTCCCGTATAAGTGACAGATGCTGTAATTGCTTTGTTTTTTAAAAATAATAATAATAGTATTTAAATTCGCCATGGACTCGAAAATATATCTCTTTGGGAAGAGTTTATAGAATTATACAGACGAAATAGTTGCTTGTGGGATATGAAATCAAAAGATTACGCAAATAAAGGAAAACGAAACGTCAGTTATGAAGTTCTTAAAAACTGCAAGAAATGAATCCACAAACAACAACGGATATTTGGAAGAAAAAAATTAATAATATGCGCAATTTATTATTTAAAAGAGAAGTTAAATGATCAGTTGTACTACCTGTCGTACTACACGTTTGTTACGTTAGTAGGCAAAAACAGCGTACAACTTGTCTATACGACTTTATTTCCAACTTGTAGTACGACGCATCGTACAAACGATCGTATCGTCTGTAGGCCGTTTAACACTGCGTCTAGATTTTTCTGTAAAGCCGTGCAACTTCGTCGCAAGCTCTGCCTTGGTCTTCAGCGAGATACCGATACAATTCTAAAGAGTTAATTGCAATACGGAATTTTTTAAATCACGATTTAGTAACTGTGTGAGCATTGGTAAAAAAATCTTTTTTACTAATATACGCACGTCACTGATTCCCTAATTTACCGATATTTATTTCAGCCAGATCGTAGAAAAAATAACAGTGGTTCTACCTAAAATTGATTTCGTATTAAGTAGAATAGCGCAGCCCATATATTAACTGGCCGCACATTAAGCACCTTCAACCGACAAAAGGGAGCTGTTCCGCTAAGTAAATTTTAATTAGCGAAATTGTTTCCCTCTGGTGGTTGAAGCCATAAGAACTAGGTCTATTGATGTATAGAGAAAATCAAAACGTTTATTAGAAAATTATCTTAAAGCACGTCTATTGTATTAATGAAAATTTTAAGATTTGCTGTATTGTTTTGAAGTTGCAGGAAGCCAACAAAAGAATATCATCCTAGAAGACATAAGTGATTTTCTGTATATGGGCGAATGTTTGATCGGAGATATATTGTTAGAATTTTCAAACGTTTGGTTCGATTTAAACAAAATTTGTGAATGTTCACGCAAATTGTGAATATTCATAGATAAGATAAGGTGTAAAATCTTAATCGCACCTACGACTGTTAACTAAAATTTTGTTGTGGCAGAGGAAAAAACTTGCTGTGCTGTTAGTACGGCGGAGGAATGTTGTATCGTTAATTGAAGCACAGAAATGCTTAGGTGAATCACTTATGTATTAAAATTTGGCAAATAGTACAGTTTTTATAGTAACAGGTATTCAAAAAAGGCACACCGGAGGTTTTATGTATCTACATAACCTCACATACATAACATTGATTGTAAGAAACTAGAATTATAAAATGAAATAAGTTATTGTAAGAGATGCTGGAAATGCCTACTACCTTCTACGGGGCATTTTAAAAATCTATGTTTAATTGCTTTTAATATATTTTCTAACATCCCAGTCAATAACTAAATAGGAACCGCATAATTTTATGCAATATTGTGTGATTCGTTCCTATGCATTTGTTATGATAGAATAATTAGAAGTGGAGGTTCTAAGAGCATTTTACAATATTTTTTTAGCAGCATCAATAATTTTCACAATGCATTTCAGCGGTCGCCCACTGCACGTCTTTCTATTGAATATTATACAAAATAATCTTATATGATGATTTAGGATATTTTTATATTGTCAATTGGAAATTCTTCTACTTTATTTTTTCTTAATAGCTCGAAAGCTTGGTTCTTTTGTGACCCTAACATTCGATTATAATGCTTTCTGTTCCAACTGTACATCAGTTTGAGACAATAAATGCAAGGGTGATATAAACATGTTCTGTATTATTTCTAAAAACAACTTTTATTGTGTAGTTGCAGAGAGAAACGAAAAATGACAAAGGAATCACACGAAATAATCATTAATGCCCGCAAATACAACGTTCGATAGTTATTTGTAAATCTATTGAGAAATCCCCACTATCGACAACCGAAGCCCGATATATACGAGGTTTGATTAATTCCGAACAGGCACACTAAAAAGAAACACAAAATAATGACTCAAAAACGATTTGCTGTATATTTAAAGTAATATTCATTTACTTAAATACAGTGTTGCAACGTCCTGAAATCGTTTTCTTTTGAGAACAGTTTTCACTATAGTAAAGAGAAAAAATCTGCTAATGCCAAGTCAGGTGAATAGTGTAGGTGTCGGATTGATTTCAACAACACCGTGTTTCAAAAGAAATGACTTTACAATTAGTGCAGAATGGGCAGGTGCTGTGCCATGTAAACAGAACCTACTACCATTTTCTAAAACAAATAGCACTCAAGAAATGCGCTGCAATAATCTACCATCACTTGAATGCACTACATACTGTTCGTTTTTCAGTGACAGATTTTTTATGGACTCTGTTTATTGTAACAGGTTATCAGGATGGTTTTGTTTCTGGATTTTTAGAAACACAATTTTTTGGCATAATTTTTCTATACACTGCATGTTCTGACGTTTCGTTTGAAAATTGTAGTGAAACACCCATGACTCATCGTCATTTATAATGCTGTTAAGAAAATTTGCATTCTTGCTAGGGAAGTCTGCACACAATGCAACTCTTTTTTGTTTTTGTTCACTCATAAACTGGGCGTCCCGACTTTTTGTACATATCATTCTCTTTCCCAAATCTGCATTGAACATTTGTTGAATAGTTTTCTTATCGATGGTCAGCTCATCTGCCATAATTCGGAATTTTTTGAATTTTTGAATTTCACCTCACAAAATATATAGATTTCATACATACAATTCTATAAGGCAGAGGCCGTCATCATTCGGAAGGTTATACTTTTGCGATAGTATCTGCATTTCAAGCCATGGAAGGGTGGCCGGTTCTGGCACCAGCTTGACATCCTTACGTGCATCTTTGAAACATTTAAACCATTCAAGCAACCAAGAACAATTTAAGGTTTTAACATCGTGCACAGTTTTCCACATTTCATTAGTTTCTATTGGAATTTTCCCTAATTTACAACAAAATACAATATTTACTCGTTGCTCCATGTACACAATGCAAGCTCGAGCGTTCTGCGCAGAACCTAATAGCTTGACCACTTTCTTTTAATAAACTGTTAAATTATTATATGCTGCTTTACTGCTTGGTTTAATTTCACGCGACTTCAATACTAGCGTCAATCCGGGAATGAAATTGCCACACTTTCTATGTACGGCGTTTTTTTAACAAAATGCACCGTCTGAACTTGACCCCTTTTTTAACACCATTTACTTCAAGAGTTAGCATTTCTGCAGTCTTCTGGTAATCTACGTAAATTAAGTTTTTGCAAGCACTGGTTATATGCAATTTAAATGCAGAAATACTTCAATAAAAGATGAGCCCGTAAAATTCTCCTTGCACTCAAGTGTTAGCTGATTATCGTGGAAAGTTTAATATTAGATTTGCAACGTGTTGAAATTGAAAATGACAAAATTATGAATTTCCTTACAACGCTACTTAATATAGAAACTTTGCACGAGTCGAATTATTAGTAGAAATAATGTTGAATTGTGTACTTCGACAAATTTTAGAAGATGGTACCTTAATATAACAAAGGGCATACATTTACTATTGTTTATTTTCCCTTTACTATCAGTATGGAAAGCATTGTTTTGGGAGCACGGAAATGTACGATATTGAGATTTTTTTCCCTGTGACTGTGTGTATGATATGGTCCTGTAGTTCAAAAACTGCTACATCTATCTTTGTGTATAACGAAAATTCATCAGATTTGTTTTCAAATCGATCCGAAACCTAAAACTTCAAACATATCTAGATTGTTTGGCATTAAAAAAAACTATTTGCACAATCACATTGAGGTATTCCGTATCGAATAATTTTTTGTCCTAAATCTTTTGGGTGTTGAGGAAGCTCCAACATGTCAGGTAGGACATGAGGAAACTGCCTTCCACTTTCTGGAAGAATATGAAGTATCGAGTCTTCGGTGCAGGGACGCTTCATAACACAGAGCTGAACTCCCTGACTTGCACAGATATCCTGGTATTCATGAGGAGGTCGGGAAGGCTCGCTGACGGAGAAGAGGATAGGAAAGAGGATGGACAGCAGTAGTGATGATTAGAAGGAAACCAGGGGTTACTAAAAAGGGGCCCAATAGAGGCCCATTTGCTGGGCAGTTCAGCCCCCTCCCCCCATCCACTACTACTACTACTACTCCTAAGGCCATCTATGAATTTTCGAAATTTTAGCTTCAGTGACCTATTTTATGCTTGATTTTGTAGAACAATATACACGTTGTGTGTTAATATAAAGCTATACGTTCATTTAAATGCGGAATAAAACGTACATCCATTTGAAAAACATAATTTACTATTACTTTTGGTTACACCACATGCGATACAAACTTACTATAAACGTACTCATATTTATGTTTGAAGATATCTATACTGAATTACTACCACGAGGCAAATTGGAGAGAAAGTTAATTTAATGTTTTTTATTTAAGTTTGTAGAAGAATAATTCATTATCTTTTAACAAGGTAATTAAAGCTTTTACAAGCAACCTCGCCGTAAACTCCCACCTATAATTCAAACTCGATAGCCGAAGCTTATTTGTCAACCCCGGTAATTTGAAGCGTGCAAAAGTGTTTGTACTAATAACTGCTCTTAATTAACATCCTGTTTGTAATTGCAAAATGTCCGAGCAGATAGTTTAATACCTCAACTCTTGAACACCTGAACCTGAAATCTGTGAAACGGGAAAACTTTTCCCGTACTACCCGAAAATGTTGTTACACGAGTCTAACTTGATACAAGTTAGCGTTAATTCTGATCGATTACCTTTGTTATAGGCCCTACAAGATGGAGGCTTGGCGAGTAGCGCGGTATCCCACTTCGAACCTCAGGTGGCGCTTCTTTGTGATACCGGAGTTCACGGGCAAGAAGCTTACCATCCCCAATACATGACGGAGCAAGGACGGTGGCAGACTGATTTATCCGCAAAAGCCACCTGCATTAAAGATAAAATGGATATCCTAGATTATTGTAAAAAGGTAAGTGTTTCCGACCCTTCTACTACCTGCCATCGTTAAAAGAAACAATTTCCGTGCAAAATAAGAAATTCAAAGACCCCGAAACTTGAGGTTGGCAAGAAAGTCAATTTTGTACAAATAAAACTTGGGCATCAGCGTGAAATATTGATCCACTTTTTTCTACCCTTCTTCCAACCAGCATTTTATCATTTCGTGATTGAAACCATTAACTTGCAAGGTCTCTTTATTTTTAATGAAAACACGCATAATAAATGTTAAATGTCGGATGAATAAAATTCTTATTTAACTCGAACATTTTTGGAAGAATGTTAGTTGGTGATTTATATTTCTCTCTTTTAATTTATAGCGTTACAAAAACACTTTAGGAATCTATAGTATGTTTCTTGTAGCATTACCGGTGAAGGATTAGCGCACTATGTTAAGTCGCACAACCAGTTTAGTTTATATCTCTATCTGTACCTTGTGAAAGATACCCCTCCGACTGAACTATAGAATACGTAAACTACCGGAGGCTAAAGTATAGAGGGGCGTTTACATATGCTGGCAAGTACCGTGTAGTGCTAAAATGAAGCAACATACCTTCTGCACCTCGTGTGTATTACTAACAATTTGGAAAGAAACGAAAGGTTCTGCAACAGTTTATAGTATTTTATTTGTGTATGCAAGGTTTACGCAGTTTTGTAATAGATTAGCATTTATAGTATCGTTAATATATTTGCAGCTATCGCAACACGTTTAAGCATAAGAAGTGAGTTGTGATCAATATAAAAATTACCTTCTGCACAGCTAGAAATGAAATCAACGACGTTTTTCTTTTCTTGTTGAAAATACGCAAATAAATTTATTACAAATGATTGTGATTGCAAATTTAACGCTGCTCTTGGCTTACAGAAAACGGAAACAAAACAACACAAATAATGCAGTAACAACCAACTCTGCTGTTTCTAGCATAACTTATTAAACGAATAATCTAGTTGATTTTCAAAACTTTAAGTTACTGTTAGTGATACTATTTTATGTGTTTGTTTGTCCTAAATGATAGTAGTCCAGCCAAACCGGAAGTGAAAACTAAAATTAAAAAATGTATAAAGTTGCACATTTAGAGGTTATATGTTAGTTTAAAATTTCATAATAATATGTTTAAAAACATGCTGTTACCTCATCTTGTGGTCACCCGGTGTACGTACATACTATCCAACACTTGTCGAAACAATAACGTAATCTATGTAAGTATGAGTATATAGGAATATGTATGTACAGCAGAACCTACATTACGGTTGAGGTAGACTATGGAAGGCCCTGTGATCATAATTGATATCACTAATTTGGTGATTTGGTGATTAAGCAGACTTGTCTACTTATCCAAGGGACGCGTCTTTGAACATGGCTGAAGTAGATAAGGTTTTTCTGGCGGGATAAAATCTGAAAGCGTGGCACATTCAAAATCACTACAAAAGTTGGAACTACCATAGATAAGCAATATTCATAGTTAGTGTGTATTATGGGCCAATTATGGCCTTAGCGCATAGAAATGCTTGGAAAACCACATCCTAGATCTCACCCAGTGAAGTATAAAAAAATGAAGTGAAATAAATGTCATATGTGTGTGGTGGTAGCTCAGTTGGTAGAGCGCTCACTTTCTGAATAAAACGTCGATTCTGGCTTGGGTTCGAAACCTAAACCGTACTATGCAGATTTATGAAAATCTTGTCTGCAGCCCACCATACACAATTTCCCAGTCCGGCTTGCAACCGTGGGATCTTAATGCTAAAACCTCCTCTGGAATTTCTGTCGTTCGGATTCGACGTTAAACTGTAGGTCCCCCGTGTTTCAATCTTAGCGCTGAGAAGAAACACGTGGCAGAGAAAAGGCCGATGCCCAGCAGTGGCACGGAAAGGCTGTTGATGATATACAAGTATATGTTGTATAAGTATGTGTTATGTTATAATTGTCAAGAAATCAGTAGCGACGATTGCAGGAATTTGTAAAATTGCTCTTAATTATTTAATCTAAAAGTTTTTAGGACGCTACTGGTGTATCCTGATATTTTATCAAAATAAAGTTATTTGCCGCCCGTTAAGCTGCAATGGTTCTTCTGTATGTATTTGATCTTTACATTGTATAACGTATTTTTACCATTTTGAAAATAAGACCACTATATAAAATATACAACTATCAAAACAATTTTAATATTATTCTGATTTAAACAACATATAACCGCTGTTTAAATATAATTTATTTAAGGCGTTTTATAAATAGAGGGCATCTAGCTATCACTATTGTAGTTTTTGCAGCATATATAATAAATAGAGTCTATTAAAATAAAGAACAAAGCACGTTTCACGTTCTCTACATTAAAAACGAGTTTACAGATAGTAGAGGGCGAAGAATAACAATTTCTAAAGTTATGCATATATGCTCAGTTTCATATGAAATGCACCACCCATTAAATAAAGCTACGTGTTTGAAAATTTGCTAAAATAATGTTTTATTATTGCGTATGATATGATCACTATTTCCATTAAAAAAATCAAGCGGTTGTGGTGTCTACTGTCTCTCATCAATTTGTTGCTTAGAAACAGAACAATATCTAGTAAACATTAATTAGTTGTTTCGAGATTTTGTTACATTTAGTGACAGAATTAATGTTTTAAAATGCCTCCAGTAAGACAATGTGGAAATTTTAACCACATTTTCGATTTTGATAGAGGTCGAATTATCGGCATGAAAGAAGCTGGACTTTTGTGAAATTGGTAGAAGGGTAAATTGGGACCACACTACAGTTGCACGAATATGGTCTGCTTGGTCAAAAGAAGGCACTCCGACATCGTCCAGCTGGTAGACCTCCACGTAGCAGCAATGTTCGTGAAGATCGACTTCTTCGAAGAATGATTACATGAGACCGCTTTCAAACAACAAGGTCTCTTCACCGCCGCGTGTCAATGGCAACAATTTACAGAAGAATCTCTTCTTTTGGACTGCGATCCTACCGTCCATTCCAACGGCTCCCTTTAACTGCACACCACAAGGCTGTTAGGCTTGCTTGGTGTCAAGAGCGGCAGCATTGGAATCAGCAATGGAACGACATTGTCTTCAGTGACGAATCAAGATTTTGTTTGTGGGCAAATGACGGCCGTAGGAAGGTACGTCGATATCGAGGAGAAATACGAAATCTAGAGTTTATTGAAAATCGCCATACAGTTTTAACACCTGGAGTTATGGTTTGGGGTGCGACTTGTTTCGGTAGAAGATCACCTCTTGTGTTCGTCCCAGGCACTTTAAATGCTCATCGCTATATTCATAATGTCCTGGAAACGGTGTTAGTACCATTCATGCAGACGTTGCCAAACGGTATTTTCCAACAGGATAACGCACGTCCATACACACGAAACATTACCAGAACGTACCTCCAACAATCACAATTGCAAATGTTGCCCTGGCTGCACGATCACTGGACTTATCGCCGATCGAGCATCTTTGGTACATCATGGGCCGGCAGCTAAGATTATTGCCAAGAGCTCCTAACAACTTAAACGAGCTGAGACACCAACTTGAGGTTATATGGAACGAGATATCCCAGGAGAACATACCACTTGATAGAAAGCATGCCACGACGAATAAATTCTTCAATTGCTGTTCATGGCGATGTTACTCATTATTAATTTTGTTTTTGTTGTTATAATTGTATAATTGTTAATCTTTTTTTTATGAAAATCTCATCATTTCATATGCAATAATGAAACATTATTTTAGCAAAGTTTCAAACTCGTAGCTTTATTTTTAATGGGTGGTGCATTTCCTATGAAACGAAGTGTATCTGAAAGGTTGCTTACATTTACAGCAATGTAAGCAATGTAAGGTTAAGATAAAAGTGTGTACTGTTTTCAAATTTTATTTTGGTTATACGGGGTTCCTATTCAGCTGTCGTTCTATACAATTCTCTATTCAAGTGTAATACTGTTATTGATGTTGTACCTGAAGTAAAGATTTCAATGCAGTGATAGCTAGATACCTTAACGTAGTTTGTGCACCACTATTTACACCTTGAAAAATCGCGTATAAATTCATTAAGAGCTGTCACGAAAATACTGGTTTTCAAGAAACTTATATACGGTCATAATCCAGTCAGATGTTAAGTTACGCATTCAGATATACATCTACTCATTCAGCGAATATGTTTGTCTTTTTATAACTTGCTTCACTAGACTCCACAATTCTTCCAATGTTGTGTTCTTTATCGCCATCAGAATGATGATTACTTGCCTTACTGTAAACACCATAATTCTTGAATTTTGTGGCAAATTTCGGTTTTGTATTCTTAGTCACCTTCAGAAGGATGCTAACGTTTTCCACTAGACCTAATAATTCTTCTAATTTTGTCACAAACTCCATTATATGTTCTTAAATCGACATTGGAAAGATGATAGCTTTCTTCAGTAGATCCGATAATTCTTCCAGTTTTATTAGTAACTCCATTTTATGTTCTCAATCGCCATCGGAAAGATGATAACTTTCATTACTAGAACCCATAATTCTTCCAAGTTTGTCACAAACTCTATTTTCTGTGCTTAATCGACTTCGGAAAGATGAGAAATTCCATCACTATATGCTGTTAATTGCTATAATTTTCTTCACTAGACCCCTTAATTCTTCCAATTTTGTCACAAACTGTATTTTATGTTCTTAATTGCCGTTGGAAAGATGATAACTTTTTTCGCTATGCCCCATAATTCTTTCAATTTTGTCACAAACTCACTTGTATGTTCTTAATCGCCATAGGGAAATATGATAACGTTTTTCACTAGAGCTAATAATTAATCCAATTTTGTCACAAACTCCATTATATGGTATTAATCGCCATTGGAAAGATGATAACTTTCTTCACTAGATCCGATAATTCTTCCAATTTTGTTAGTAATTCCATTTCATGTTCTCGGAAAGATGATAACGTTCATCACTAGAACCCATAATTCTCCAATTTGTCACAAACTCCATTTTATGTTCTTAATCGCTGTTGAAAGGATGATAACTTTCTTCACTAGACCCCATAATTCTTTCAATTTTGTCACAAACTGCATTTTATGTTCTTAATCGCCATTGGAAAGATGATAACTTTTTTCATTAGACCACATGATTCTTCCAATTTGGTCACAAATTCAGTTTTATGTTCTTAACCGCCATAGGGAAAGATGATAATGTTTTTCACTAGACGTAATAAATCAGTTTTGTCACAAACTCCATTATATGTTTTTAATCGCCATTGGAACGATGATAACTTTCATCACTAGAACCCATAATTCTTCCAAGTTTGTCACAAACTCTATTTTCTGTGCTTAATCGACTTCGGAAAGATGAGAAATTCCATCACTATATGCTGTTAATTGCTATAATTTTCTTCACTAGACCCCTTAATTCTT
Source organism: Limonius californicus (assembly GCA_014611495.1). Classification (NCBI taxonomy): domain Eukaryota; kingdom Metazoa; phylum Arthropoda; class Insecta; order Coleoptera; family Elateridae; genus Limonius; species Limonius californicus. The sequence continues at coordinate 29,013 of JABXWE010004810.1, read as the reverse complement.
CCAATTTTGTCACAAACTGTATTTTATGTTCTTAATTGCCGTTGGAAAGATGATAACTTTTTTCGCTAGACCCCATAATTCTTTCAATTTTGTCACAAACTCACTGGTATGTTCTTAATCGCCATAGGGAAATATGATAACGTTTTTCACTAGAGCTAATAATTAATCCAATTTTGTCACAAACTCCATTATATGGTATTAATCGCCATTGGAAAGATGATAACTTTCTTCACTAGATCCGATAATTCTTCCAATTTTGTTAGTAATTCTATTTCATGTTCTCGGAAAGATGATAACGTTCATCACTAGAACCCATAATTCTCCAATTTGTCACAAACTCCATTTTATGTTCTTAATCGCTGTTGAAAGGATGATAACTTTCTTCACTAGACCCCATAATTCTTTCAGTTTTGTCACAAACTGCATTTTATGTTCTTAATCGCCATTGGAAAGATGATAACTTTTTTCATTAGACCACATGATTCTTCCAATTTGGTCACAAATTCAGTTTTATGTTCTTAACCGCCATAGGGAAAGATGATAATGTTTTTCACTAGACGTAATAAATCAGTTTTGTCACAAACTCCATTATATGTTTTTAATCGCCATTGGAACGATGATAACTTTCATCACTAGAACCCATAATTCTTCCAAGTTTGTCACAAACTCTATTTTCTGTTAATCGCCATCAGAAAGTTGATAATTCCATCACTAGACTCTATAATTCTTCATTTTATGTTATTAATTGCTATAACTTTCTTCACTACATCAATAATTCTTCCAATTTTGTTATAAATTCCATTTTGTATTCTTAATCGCCATCGAAAGAATGATAACGTGCTTCATTAGACCGTATAATTCTTCCGATTTTTTGCAAATTTCCGTTTTGTGTTCTTAAACACCATTTAAAGCAGACTAGAAACTTTAGATTATAAAACAAGGGAAATTTAAAAAATAGTAAAGTCAAGACATTTTGCTTATGGTTTTTGTGTTGTTATAATATGTGAATGGGCGTTTCATCTCATTTAAACTGAATTTTCCTGTTTGAATCATCGCAAGCAGTTCTTGCTATTTTAACTTCCACGTTCCTGTCCTTGTAGAACCATTTTTATATGAAATCAAATTACCCAGAGTTCATAGCAAAAGCTTCAAGTTTCTACGTACGTTCTGCACAATAAAAAAATGTTGTGTGAAACATTGAACCCCGCAGTCAACTATTTTACGTAGATTTTGCGGAGAGTTCCTAGTCCGCATGAGTAAATTTAGGGGTAGATTATCATCTTCCCCAAGTGAAGCTGGGATGGTAAATTTTCTGTTTAGGGCCAACGCCCACAAAGCACAAACCCCGAATTGCCACGTAGCCCCAGTGTTTATTTTTGAAATCTCAAATGTATGAGAAAATAAACAGAATTTCTTTTATAAAATAAATTCTGGATTAATTAATTTTGCCCCGTTTAACAAATCGCTGCATTTCTATGAAAAACCGGCAGCTGTAATTAAAAAATTAATCCTGATGTTTGTTTAAAAAAATACGAATGTCTGTAAGCTTTGCGGAATATAATATTTTTCAAGCGTTCTTCATTTTAAAACGCGGTTTGTGTTAATGTGGGTAAAAGCAATTAAGGGAGCATAAATAGACAACTTTAGAACCATTTGCGTGCTCGCGCTTTGACAGTTTCAGTAGTCAAGGGAGAGGTAATTTAATTTCTGCGTTGTATATTTAGTTACTTCAATTCTATTGACAAGTTTTCGAAACACACTATTCGTTTAACCCCTCCGAAATTATTTAGCGTTGGGAATTGGCTGCCGAGTATACGCAAATTCTTCGCGGTTTTTTTGTGTGCACATCAAAAATTTCGAATTGCGTAGGACGTTAACTGCTTTCACTGTTTAACTAACAAAACAGGTAAACGTTCATGTTTGTGCTATCTAGAATAGTGTTAGAATTGCTTGTTCTAGTAATTAAATTTGTGCAAATGTTTGTTATGCAGAAGTATGTATATATTTAAACAAATACTCGAATTGTGTAAGTATTTTACTTTTGCCTGCTCACTGCTTGAAAATCGCTATTATTTAACAAGCTAACCATATAAACTGTATCAAGAGATCCAAAAAAAGCTGATCCTCAGCGGGCTGTGAAATGAAAAGTCACGTCTTTACTAGACTAAAGGAATGTTTATGATGTCAGATAAATTAGTTATCTTTTGATACGAATCTGACAGATTGTTAAAATCATTTTTAATACATTTCAAAGAGCATTCATTATTGAATCTTACTTTCGGAACGGCTTTCAAGTTGACCGAGAATGGACCTATTCAATTCCTCCTTGGTTTGTGGAATTCCGAGAGAGGGATCCCAATGAAATTATTACATACCGAAAATTTTATGCTTTGGTTAAGAATTCAGTCAGCAATTTTCGAGAAACTGGAAGTGCTGGAAGAGAAGAAGGGTTTGGTAGGCCAAAGAAGATAGTACCTGCTTTAATTGAAAGTTGAAACTGTAAGACAACGAATTGACGAGGCTCCAAAAACACCAATTAGACATTTATGCCAGCAAGTTGATGATTTAAGTTACGGTACATGCCACAGAATATTGAGACAAGCTTTGCATCTATGGCCCTATTTGAAAAACACCATTTTTAAAACTCCAGTTAATGATTTAAACGAACTGAAACTAAAAATTGAAGAAAACTGTCGAGAAATTAACAACTCACCTCAATTATTACAAAATGTTTTTGAAGGTATGAGAAGACGAGTTCAGAAATGTTTGGAGGAAGAAGGCAGACATTTTCAACATTTGTTGTGATCATTACGTTAGTTCAGGTTTATTCATTTCTTTTACTGTTGCACAATAAAAGATTTCTGCTTCTAAAAATGGCGTATCATTATTATTTAATTCCAGCTAACACAACCTAACCTGAAATTGACATTATAAACATTCCTTTAGTCTAGAAAAGACGTTACTTTTCATTCCACAGCCCCCTAGGGATCAGCTTTTTTTGGATCTCTTGATAGTTAGTTTGATAAATTAGAGACAAACTTGTGCAAATGACCAACTTTACCTACTTGTAACTGATAATAGTTTTCATTCGTTTGATGATGAGAACTATGTATAGTATTTAGAAGGAAACTTGGTAGATAGAAGAATTTGTATTGCTAACGATGTTGTTACAAGATATAATATGGCGAAAGAAAACTATATCTGTATATAAAAATAAATAAAAAAAAAAACTGAGAATCTACAAAACGTGCGTCAGGTCAATCTTGACGAAACGTCAAAGACTGATCAACCGAACAAAAGATTTTTGGAACAGCAATAGGACATACCTTCCATGACAGAATAAGAAATAAAGTAGAAAGACAAATGTAACCTACAAGATACTATTAAGTGGGTTAGAGTACCAAGAAGAAATTAGAAGAGCGATGTAAACAGAATACGTGAAGAGAGACCGGAAAAATCAGTTACAACATAAAACCTAGCACTAAGGGAGACGTGCACCGGCTCCCTAAGAGATGGCATGAATCCTTGACTTCAGCATCCTTGAACGGCTGGAAAACATAGGCACAATTGAAAAAGAAACAGGACATTCTCCATACCAAGAAGAAGAAGAAGAATACTGTAGTTGGGATTTGTACTTTCTCTGTTTCACCTGATTAAGTGGAAAGGTAGAGGCACTAGAGCAACGTAGTAAGCTTTTTAGAATTGTGTTTTTACCACGTTTAGTCCTTTTTAAAGATCAGAAATGTCAAAACTTACAAGTCTTTAGTGTAGGGCTCGTTGTTATCTATTGCCTGTGTACGAGGACGATTCATCAATTATTGTCCCTAACATAGAAGGCATTGACCGACAAATGAATCATTTTTCCTAAAAACGTCAGTTATCGACATTAATATATGCCAAGTTGCAGATGTCTACCTTCTTGTTTATAAAAGTTATACATTTAATATTACGGTGGTACTGGCGATTTTGTTGAAATGGAAAAATTTTAAACAAGGGCTGTAATAATTTATAATGGCATGTCCGGAATGTTAAGGGATTGGTGCCGGGATTTCAAATTAGGAAAGAAGTTGTGTCAACATGCACCAGGTGCTGAACCACCAAAAACTGTTGTTACTCAAGAAAATATTCATTTGGTCCATGATATGGTACTGAGTGATCGGAGAATTACGGTCAGGTATATCGTTCGAAGCGCTGAGAAAATTTTGCACGAGGAAAGTTTGCTTACGATGTATTCCGAAAATGTTGTCACCTGCCAGGCCAGGTTTCACATTGCTGCGAACAATTTGAGATTAATGGACACGGATTTGGATGGAGTTTTGGTAAGCTTTGTAACTGTAGATGAAACCTGGGTTCATTACTTTGACCAATAGTCAAAACGGCAGAATGTGGAATGATGGCACCATCGAGGTTCTTCGCCTTCACGAAAGTTCCGCGTGACTTCATCGACCGGAAAGATAATAGCAACAGTGATTTGGGATTCTGAGGGAATTCTTCTTGTTGACTGTTTACCACGTGGTCACACAATAACAGGAGACCATTACGCAAAGCTCATATCAAAAGTGAGGCTATAAAGCAGAAAGAAGGGGTGTTAGAACAACCTCCATATTCCAAATATGGTCTTCAGTGATCTGTTCTCCAAATTAAGAGAACATCTTCGGGGAACTCATTTTTCGGACAATGAAGAGGTGATGCCTGCTGTGAATGAATGGTTTGCAGTGTAGAGTTTTTTTCTACAGGCATTCAAGCTCATCGTCATCATTATACTAAGTATGTTAACCTTTTAGGGGATTATGTTATGAGTAATAAAAATATGATGCCTTCTGCTTTGACAAGCATTAAAAATTGCGGTATCCACTGTGCGAGGTGCTTCCCAAAAGTAATGCAAACGATTTCCAAACAAATCCTTCTAATCAAAAAACATACAATTAGGCTCTATCTGTTTCAAAGTAAGTTCCATGGTATTGAACACAACGATGCCAGCGACGCTGCCAAATGGTATGTTTTCGGATGAGTTTTGATTTTCAGGAACAAAAAAAGTAATACGGTGCCAAGTCAGGACGGTAGGGGTGGATGAGGAAGGGCCGGGGCCAAAAGCTCCATCACAGCCAATGATGTGTGACTCGGCGAATCGTTATGGTGGCGTTTTGGCAATATCGGTGTGCACTCGCACAACTCTTCTTCTGGAACACTCCTGGACCTGTGGGTAAAAATGACTCTCCTCTACATTTACGTATGTGAGGAGAGTAGAAAACAATGGTGCATTTTTGTAACGTACCGACCCTTCAAAAGGCTCGGGCTGATGATGGTCCGGTCGTGTACTTGAGATACCTCTGAAATATTCTCCAGCCCCACTTTCTTCACGCAATCCTCGTGAGGAGCGTAAAAATAATTCTCATTACTCTTGGAACGTACGTCATATAGCCAGTTTAAATTAAAAAAATTAATCTAGTACTTAAATCAAACATATTGTATCTATAGTTTTTCAGCAGACAAAAACTATAGGAAAAACACATAAGGAATGATATTTTCCAAATTTTATGTTCCCATGATACATTTCCTAGTGTTTTTGCATTTCATAATTGGATTTTTCAGGTATACGAAAGGTTTTGCAATATATACAAAAGGTTCAAAATATCGGGCATGATATTGACCTTTAAAACTTTCCGAAAATATTTGAAGAAAAGAAGTAGGTTTGCGCAAATTCTGGTGCAGGTACTGTTTATATACACATACAGGGTGAGCCAAAAGTCATAACCGATTGAATGGTAAACTAATATTACATTATTAAGTACATAATTATTTATTAAACAGTTTTTCTCTACCTCACTGGCAGTCTATTACATATCCATTTTGCTCAAAACGTTTGAGTAAATAGTAGATCCTTACGCGAAGGTGGAATAGGGTTGTAATGTTGATTCCATTCGTCAACTATTGCACTAGAACCACCTTTACACCAGGTTTCTAAAGCAAATATGCAAATCTTTAGTAAGCATTCTGAGGTCAGCAAAGCACTCTAGCTGTTACTTCACTAACTTTCAGATGTAAATAGAAGGCGGTCACTTTAAACTCGATGTGACGATTAAAAACAACATTAGCTATGTGCCATTATAATACAATGTTGAATACACAGTGCGGTGGGTAGTGACTTTTATCCTACTGTGTATGTTACATTCTTGCTTAGGTTCCTAAAAATGTAAGTTTTTGTGATACCACTAAAAATATACGTAGAAGGTTTCTCAGGAAATTGAACTATAGCTAAAATGCATGAATATTATATTTTCCAGAGTTTACATCCCCATAATACTTTCAATAATGTATTGACGATTACGCAAATTGAAAGGACCGGCACTTTGTTTTTTGAGATATGTTGCAGTCATTTCTAGCCTTCTAAAAATGTACAAATTTATGTTACATGTATTTATTCTATAACTATTACATTCATGCTGGCACAAAGTTTATACCACTCTTTAACCATTAAAACGTACTAAAAATTGGTCCTTCGAGTCGGATCAATGTTTTGTATGCTTTAATGTTTACGATTATTAAGTTTTTCAAGAGTAATTGTACCAGACGAACCAAAGGGTCATGGTAATAGTCAGAATCAATAAAATATTTCTTCTCCAACATCAATGTCGTCATCTTTGTCAATCCCTCTTTGGACAGTCTGGAAATTCTCACAACCAGATGGTTAAAAAGATTAAGATTGACAAAGGCATATTTTGGCTTAAAATGTTACGTAAGTTTACTTTTTTGTAACTAACTTAAATTCTGTAAAACTATTTTTACTTATCCGAAATTTAAACTGCTAGTATTAAAGAAAATTTGGGCAGTATTGGTTTGAGCAAGATAATCGGATGACTCCGAGGAGCGCACGTTGAAAAGCGTAGATACAATTACTTAAAAAATTAAAAAGTATAGGTTTAATGTTTAACTTTGCCTGCAGTGTTAAATTTGCAATACGCCGTAAAACGTATGTTACTACTATTTTATAGTAGAATTGGTGTTAAGTCTGTAAAGTTTTCCCTAGCTAAGATTGAAATCCGCAACTGCCACTTACAAGACTATTGATTGCGCCAGAGAAACACCACCAACGGCAAGCATCCCCTAGTATTCAAACGGCACGTTTTCAATTTTATAATATTCTTTTTTACATTTTTGTTTAATTTTAAGCGTACAAATGAATGATATTTTTAATGGCTCAGCGACTGTACATAATCGTAACCAATAATAAATTTTATGTTTTCAATTAAACTGCTCTGCATAAAATTAGAAAAACATAATTTCCCATGCATTTTTGCAACAATTCGGATCGATGGGAAACCCTGTATACGGATTTTGAAAATAAAAATCCTTTTTCGTGGGTGTAAATTCAAAATACGTGTGGAACACAATATAATCAACATTGGCGGATGTTAGTATTCGTAGTAAAGATAACAGTGCTAGTAGTAACTAACAAGGCGTGTATATCTCCCCCAAACTAATAAAGTACTTCTTGAGAATTCATTGTGAAATACTCACCGACCTAAATACAATGTAAATTTAATTACAAGTTCAAATAGAGCTGGGTATGGAGAAACGGGTAGTGTTTCAAGCAATATCTTTAGAACACATATATACCCTTAGTTAATAGCTACCACTTGAATAGGCCCTGAGCAGAATTATACAACTAGAAATAGCTTTCTCCCGACATAATTACAGGACTCCGCCATTCTGAGGAGATCCGTCATTGTCATGTCACCCTGACACCTTGTAATTACTTGTCGAATAAGTCGCCGAAATACAGAAGACTCCAGAATTTACGCGTGTGGATGGAACTACCGCGAAGGCTCTTCCCGAATTCTCTAAATGCTGTTAACTTGTAAATTTCCGACAATGTTCAGAAATTAGTTGTGAGCGAGGAGCAGCAAGTTAGGAAACTGGTAGAGGGATTTCGGTTTCGCAAGATGCCATACCGAAATCTCGTAGGATTTCTCGGGATTTGACAGTACTTCACCGTAAAAAAAAGTCGGAGCTTCTAGGATTTGTCCAACGCATTTGCCTTTATAGGATTTTACCCCGAAAGCTCGCAGAGATTTGTAGAGGAATTAAAATTCCATTAAGAGAAAAGAGATTTGATTAATGCACCCACCGTTTGGGTAAAATAGTTGATACTTGTATTATTTCGTTTATTTATCTTGCCAGAGTTATAATTCGGCGAATGATGAAACTTTGCTGGATTAAGTGAGATCTTGAATGTTTAGTTCCTTTCTCGGGGTTCGATTGCTAAACTATTTTAATAGTGCTTGTCAGTAAATATTAATTAAAGTATATTTCACCAATATAATTTTTTGTTTTATGATTGACAACTACAGTTAAGCTTTATGGTGTGCATACAGGGACGAATCAGAAATTAACGAGCGAAGATGTACGTAAATTGTTTTACAAGCAGTAATTTTGCTTTTAATCAAGGTGTTTTTTCAAATACAGGTTTGACGTTACAAATTGTCCTATATTAATTTTAAACGTCCATTACGATTTTTGTACAACACAATACAGTGGACCTTCGGTTCTCGAACTTATGTATTCTGTTCCAAAAGGGTGTTCGAGGACCGAAACTATTTATTCCATAAAAAATCATGTAAATTGGATTAATCCGTTCCAGACCTTAAATTTCAATAACAATTTTAAACTTTACCTGTACTGCGGAGAGCTAACGGCTTAGTGTAGATGGAGAAGGGGGATAGAAATATGGTATTCCTTGGAAGCGGAGTCTTCTGAGGTTCTTTTTCTCCTCTGCCTCACTAAGAATCTGGTCAGTGAGGTTTGTTTTTGCCTGCGTTTTAAAACATTGTGGTTGAACATGTTTATGATCCTCCTGCTACTTCATTGTTAGGGTGACATTACATCACAAAACTTTCTATTTCTCCCCATTTTCCCTGAATTAGTGAGCTAGGAATATCCTCCTTTCCCTCCATCGATTGATCGAGAACCGAATGTTACATTTGGCAACCGAATAAAAACGAAAAACGTGTTCGATAACGGAGTTTATATTCGACAACCGATACTTTATTTTCACTAAAAAGTTGGTTGAGAACCGAATTGTTCCAAAATCCGAGCCGTTCGAGAACCGAGAGTCTACTGTACTGCATTCCTTTCTTACATAGATGGTATATATTTTACACAGTATGATCACGATAATTTTCAATTAATGTTGGCTGCAGGCACAAAATGTGTGTCTTGCTTAAGCCACACAATTTGTACCATTTACGATTATTTACATCAACAACCCCCCTTATGGGGGAGGCCTTTGCCCAACAATGGGATGTTGCGGGCTAATAATAATAAAAAACAGTTATCAAAGCATAGTTGGGTTGCTAGCGTTTACTCTAGAACACAAAATATTTATTGCTGAACGTGTAGATTAACATCCTCAGGCATTTACGATCACCCTATATGTTTGTTAGTACTTCGTATCTGGCAAACGTTGACGTTTGAATTGCTTGACAAACCTTTGTTTGTTGTTAATTATTTACACATAGAACATTACGAACTCACTAATGACCTCAATATCAAGTTGTTATTAAAACAATTAATAAAATATTAAAATAATTAATAATTTAAAAATCTTTTGGGCCTTTTTCAACCGGCCACCCAACACTAGCATACTGAGGATACTGAGAATCGGAAAGATTAAGAAATTGTTAATATAGGGTTTTCCTTGAAGTAATTCATACGATAAATAAACAATAAAAGAGGGAATCGCCGAAAGTAGATTAGAAGACTTGCAAGTAAGAAAAATAATAACCATTTGAGCATACTGAAATTATTGTTACTAGCTATGAAAAATCTCAACAATATCAAAAAGACAAAAAACTACTGTTAGTTTTTAAGATAATTTTCATTTTAAAAAAACGTTCTCCCAATTTGTTCGCCAAACACTTATATGCGAGTGAATGTATGCCTACAGTTAAAGTGGAAGTGAGTGCGAATTATGTAACGAGATAGCCAAATCAGAGTCTTTGAAATTCCCGACCTCAATTTTAACTTCAAAATATTCAACAAAAACTCGGTCGATCTGAGTTGAAACACCCTATTATAGCATTACAGTTTTGATATTTAAAATTTGATTTCCAATAAACAAAATATTCACCTTCTGTTTTCTAATTTTTTATATTATGTCCAGAATTATTAATACATCTCTACAATTTAAATTTTATAAATACTTTAGCAACCTGTTTTTGAGCAACGAGACATTAAACTAGACACAGCCAAGTGTGAGACCTTGTGTGCCTTCGCTCGCCTGTACGCATTTACCGAACATCACATACCATTCGCGAGTAGCAAAAATGTGAAAAAATTTTGTATCTCAGTGTTGTGATCTACTGCGAATGCTGATAAAATATAGTTCCAGATTTCGTATATGTTCTTCAAACTAGCAACAAAGCATTTTACACCTGTCACTTGCAAAGTTTTTCAAAATAGAACAATGTAAGATTGCTTTGAAACAAGCACTAAAGTCATTTTGCTTCAATAACTGCATTGGTGTTAGTTTTCCTTAATGCTTGTACGCCATTTGAAGTTTATTGATAATGTCGTGTTACATGACACCATGTGATGCTGTTTAGAATTTTAAAATGTTGTTGCACGGATGCAGCTAAGATTAGCAATGCGCAGTGCATACGAGATTTCGAGGATCGTCTCTGCAAACAGGAAGTTTTCCAGAATCTATAATGTTTATGATGTAATCTGAAAAGAGTTTTAAATGATATCTGACAGCGACAGTCGAGTTATTGTATCGATTTAATAGTTTATTCATTTAAATATGTAGCACTTATTATTAATTTCGTCGCCAACGTCCAATTAGTATACGGCACAAATAGAAAAAGATTATTAATTTTAAGGAGTATGTACTATTTACTTTACATGCTAAAATTTTCTAGAATTATGTGACATATTTCGGTAAATTCGTAGAACAATAGATCAGTAAGCGAAGTATTAGACACCTTTAAAGATTGGAAGTTATGTAATCACAATGCATAAATGTTTAAAGCTGATTTTGATTTAATAGTTTAATTTTTATTTTGAGCGAGCAGAAGACCGATTTATAAAACGAAACAACGCAATTTTTCGACAGTATATTTGTAGATTTTAGTGTGTCTAAATTTAACAATTAGACTATTGCATTATGTTAAACTCTCAGTGTGGTTAAATGCACACCCTTTTTCGTTGCCCTTTAATGTTCTCACAACAATACAGTATTCGAGCAACAATATACAATTATAATTTCTGTTTCGTATACTTATAACATTAATTTTAATATTGGATATAACAATGCATGTCTCTTGATATCAATCTGCCTCGTTAATTGATATGACATTGAACAACTCATCGCCATTTTACTTTCGTATACCCACACTTCAGTTTACCATTGTAAAACGTCGTCGTCTTTTTGATACTATATTATACTATCATCTAAGAGGGTAGACCTCATGGCCTCATTTTTCAACTACCATGTGCATGAATATTTAAGAATATATTCTACTTACTTATTATTACTTATTTATTATTCTCTTAAACAGTAGCAAAAAAGCGTAGAGCGTAGCCCACGGGTTCAAATACTCTATTATTTATTTAATCTGTGTTTTTAGCTAGTTGAATTCTTAAGCAAACATTTGTGGACCATATAATCATAATTGCCAAAACTATGTAGTTCGTGATATCTGTCCAGAATTTGTTAACATTTATTTTCGACTTTAATTAGTAAAATATCAGTATTATGAGGATATGGAAGTATTATTAGAAAATCTTATAATTGGTATTGTAAATTCTGGCCAGAAACAATATATAGTTATGTTGCATACAGATAATATGGATTTTTGGGGAGTTTATCAAAGAATATCTACATTTATATAGTCCAGCTCATTTTTTCATAAATTGAATATCAACTGGCTACTTTTGGTAATTTTCAGATTATATTACTGATTTTTGTGGCATTCACAAATCTGTGTGCCGAAAATGGAAAACCTATAGAAAAATACCACATATCCGACGGTTATTGGATAGCTAATTGGCAAACAACATAAGTACAGAATATGCAAGTAAATGTGAAGTTATGTTGCTCCTCACTATATAGTTCGGTTATTGTTATGGCTCTGCACGTACAAAAGCGTCTGTATAGTTCCTTCTCATAGGTAAATATTAATATTGCTGTGTATTTTCAAAATAAAGGGTGATTCGCGGGAAAGTAAGAGCCTACCGTTCCAAAAAATAGGCAACCCAAATTACATATCACAAGGTACTGCGATATCTAAGTTTTTGTTGCTGGTAGTATAAATCAGAGGTGTCTCTTCGGCATACTTGACAGTTTACTTCTAAATTAATCAATTGTTATACTTCTATTTTACGATATTATAATATATTTGTAAATAAGACGTTGTTGTTTTTGTTCCCAGTTACTTTTTTTGAAAGTTGAGTAGAATAAAATACTAATACTAATACTAATTGTACCAAACAGGCCTTCGGATTCATAAAACCACCAATAAAAATTTTAATATTGCTGTACCTTGTGACGTGTATATTGAGTTGCCTAGTTTTGGAATGGTAATACCTACCTATTCGTATAATAATGTAGGTGTTCGATTATTATTACATGGGCGAATTTTTATGGAAAGGCGCATAAGCTTGTTACCAGTAAATTTATTTGTCAAATAATTATTTGCGGCTTTATCGAAAAGTGGGATAACCTGCCCTTTCAGACAAGAAGCAGTTCATAATTTACATCTTATTTAAATAATTGAGGTTATTTTATAGATATACACAAAAACTTCAATGTAGTAACTAGTAATAGCTAGACCCATTAAGGTAGCCTGAGCATCACCATGGAAGAACGTATAAAAAATCCGTCAGGTTTGACAAGCAATTGCAATACTACTTTATTCAGATTACCGATGTACATTAGTTACGAGCTATACTTTTTAAATTACTGACCTTTTGAAAGGACTAAGAATGACAATACATAGCGCCATAAAAGCTGTGCTTTCCTGATGGTATTTTTTAAATATACACATAAACTTCAATGTGGTAATAGGTAGACCCCTTAAAGCAGTCTGAGCATCACAATTTCTTAAACAGCTTAGAAAGAATCCCTCCAGGTTTGTCAGGCAATTCAAATATTTACTTTTACCGCATTATAAAAATACATTAGTTACGAGCTATATTTTTTAATTCCTGACCTTTTGAAAAGACTAATAATGACAGAATGCGTTACTCTATAAAAGCTGTGCTTTACTGATGTGTTTTTTACATATACACAAAAACTCCATTGCAGTAATAGCTAGACCCCTTAAAGGAGCTTGAACATCACAATTTAAAAAAAATCCATCCAGCTTTGTCAAGGAATTCAAATATTCACTTTAACCAGAATACAGAAATACATCAGTACGAGCTATTATTTTTGAATAACCAGCCTTTTGTACGGACTAAAAATGACAGAATGCGTTACTCGATAAAAGCTGTGCTTTACTGATGTTCTTTTTTAAACATACGCAAAAACTTCATTGTCTAATAGCCAGACCCCTTAAAGGAGCCTGAATATAACCAATTATTAAAAAAACTTCTAAAGAATCCGTCCAAGTTTGCCAAGGAATTCAAATATCTATGTACTTTAATCAGAATACAGAAATACATTAGTTACGAGCTATAATTTTTGAATAACTGGCCTTTTGAAAGAACTAAAAATGACACAATGCGTTAGTCTATAATAGATTTGCTTTGTCGATGTTATTTTTTTGATATTCACAAAAACTTGAATGTAGTAATAGCTAGACCTCTTAAAGCAGCTTGAACATCACAATTTATTTAAAACACTTATAACGAATCCGTCCAACTGTGTCAAGCAATTCAAATATTCACATTGTCCACATTCGTTACAAGCTATAATTTTTGAATTACGGGCCCTCTGCAAGCACTAAAAATGACAGAACGGTGCTCTATGAAAGCTTAGCTCTGCCTAGATTGTCTACCATATCTTTGAAATTTTATTTCTCGAATGCTACGGATATACACGAAGAAGTAACAGGTGTTTTTTTAAGTCGTGTAATATTGGATCTTTACATCATAACTGCGGGAACGTCACTTCGGATTCCTATCTTACGTCCAAAATTGGTAGATCACTTGCAACCGGAAGAAGACAGGTGACTGAATAGATACCACTCAGTATTCTAATCTAGTTCGTATTTTACTAAAACAGTTCATCTCCTCTACACAGCTACAAGGAAACTAGAAATAAAAGAGTGCAAAAACGAATAGAGGATATCATCGACTTTATGAATTTATTATAACCTCTCCATAACATTCATCGTGTAGTACTGTAGTATCATATAGTAACGTACACTTTCCGATCGATGTACAGTTTGGGGTAACGGAAATTTAGAATAAACTCCATTAAAATCGATGTTTTCTTTGATAGTTGATAGATTGAAACCTCTTGGAAAATTTATCAAAGTTAAGCCGCGGCTTAGTTTTCCCGAAAAGTTATAACCCCAGATTAGCATCTCAAGTATTTAACAAAATTTGAATTTCAAAACTTTACTTATTAAGCTGGAAAATATTTTAGAATCTCGTTTACTGCAGATTTAAACAGCTTTATAGTATTTAAGATATTTTATGAGAAATTATTACCCTGTAAGAAAATGTTTACTCCGAATAGAAATATTTGGGGAAATAGAAAAATAAAGTTTGTAAAAATTTCAATTTTCAGTCCCATTTCTTTTAAAATCCCTGCAAATTGTATTAAATCAATTTTACAAACAGCGCTCTTCTTTTTTATGTCTTTAAAGCAAGCAACTTTTCTTATAAGAGTTTTAGTATGAACTTACCTTATCCTAACTTTTCTCGTATATAAAAGGAACTTCAGAAACGCCGACTTGTATTCCTTTGTAATCTTTTTTAAGAACTGCCTGGGTAACTGAATTTTATCGAGCTGCTTTTTGCCGTGCTCGCATAAACGAATGCAAAATTCAAGACGGCATTTCTAGCTAAAACACAAGTGCAAACACACAAGTTCCGCCTTTAAGAGCTGGAAGTAATATTGCACATTTTGCAGTCTTTGGGTGTCTTAACAAGTTTTCTGAAAGTAATTTAATTTTCAAGCACTTTGCACCAAACTGCATTCAAAGAGGAGTTACTGGGTATTGCGTTTCATGCCTTATTACGTTTGCAATTAGAAGCAAAATGAAAACAGTCAAGTAATAATTACGTAAAAACATTCACACCAGTCTGTAGCTACTGAACGAACCAAACTGGTCTTCGTTTTCACTTACTCAGGGAAATTTGAACGAGTTTCATCTGGGTTATAAAAGGAGACAATCAATCAATTTGATGTTTACGGGCAGTAAACTGTTATTTCTCAATTTTATTAACAGCTTTTATTATCATTTGCTTTGTTTCAGGTGTATCCCAAAAGGGACATCACAAATATCGTAGAAAGCAGTCACTACTTGAAAATAGGCAGTTGGTGCAGATCAGGTTCAACGCCAGGTTCTCAGGCCAGAGGAAAATGTAAAACCGCCAGATGGGTTAAGCCTTTCCGGTGTTTAGGTGAGTAGATATTAATATTAATTACAAGACTAAAACCCCTACCGTATAAACTGCTTTTTGCTTTACCTCTCTCATAATACACTCATAGAAACGAAATTATTGTACTTGTTCAAAATGATGTGCAACATACAAACATTACAGTTCACTAGAAATGGTTTTGATAAAACCAGCCCACATGAATGTGTATACAAAGTGCTGGATATTTTTCTCAGGAGAAATATAAATATTCATTTTGCTTTCGTTATAAATATTTCCGTTTGTAGAAATTTTCCTTTTCAACAAAGTATAAAAGCAAAACGTAAACCAAAAGGAAATCTGTAAAGCGCGTAGGTACAGACAAATTATATAGAGCTGACAAAATAAATAGTACGGATTACATAAAATACATAACCGAAGAGCTAATTTCATGATCTATTTGCTGGTGTCAAATTAATTTTTTGTCTAACAACATTATTGAGGATTGTTTCGAAACATCTACCTAGTCTAGTGCTTTATCTCTTATGATACATAGCGACTTTCTTTTCTAGCCTGTGTTGCGCGTTTAAAGTTGCACAGCTATAGAGGACCTACAGCTTAACTTGGGCTCCGAACAACGAGAAATGCAAGCACTTCTACCCCAGCAAAGACATAGAAGTCTAACCCTTTAGCCCTTAGCCTTCGCCCGTTCCTCTGTAACTACAAACGTTAAGATAAAGCCATAGCCATTAAAACACCTTAAGAAAATCTTTTGTTCTAGCTACCTGGTTACAAAATATCATGGAAACGAAATTGACAATAAAATATTGATTCTTTGAGTTACTTTTTTATGTTTCAACTGCTGCGAAACGAAACACCCTATATGTTTAACGGCAGTACTAGAAGTTTTTTGAAAAATATTTTTTTCGACAATACGAAATTGATGTTCCGCTAACGAAAATCTTACGACGTTAAATTTTGAATTCTGCAGTAGCCAATTTTTAAGCAGCATATATCCGAAAATATAGTTCGACCAACTCAGCTGAAACCGCGAAATGCGTAACCAAAACGCGACAAAATGTGCAAAAGTAAGATACAAACTCAACGTCATAGACCCAGTACGCTCGGTGGTAGAAACTTTCTTTCGGTGCGGTGGCTGTAGTTAAAATGAAATAACAGGCTATTACTACTATTTCTCAAATTGTATCGAGATTGCAAGCGCGCAGTTAAAGTTTAGAATAAGCTCCGTCTCCACTAAGATACCTTGCTTGTGCGCAACCCGCTGCCAGGATTTCAGCTATATTGGTCAAGCTGTAACAACGAATTGAATAACTTTAGGACTTGTAGCTTTACAATTTTCTTATATTTGATTTTTAAGACATAACTGTATATGGCAAGACATTCTAGCTTTCATTAAAGCCGCCCAATCAGTATTTAACAAACTTCTGTTTAAAAATATGTAAAATGTGCAATATATTTACCTAAAATGTATTGCAGGTATCTAAAACAAAATAATTTTATTGAAAATTAATTTCTCACAGCAGAAATCTGTTGCCGCAACATATTTCTTATTTCTATTAAAACTTTTTAACGAATATCAGCTGCTTTAATAACACATCACAAATGTAATTGCGCGGTTTATAAATTATACGGGGTGCTTACTAACTTCCGGCAAAAATTCAAGGGGTTATTCCCTCTACTATTCTAAGAATATTTTGCCCTTTGATGATTTTTGAAAAGCCGCTTTATTTCGAAGATACGGACGAAAAAAATTTTCAACAATAACAACATTTTATTACCAAAAATTACATGTAAAGTTTCTTAATCTACAATGACTAAAATGACTAAAATGACTACCTCCAGCTACGACGCAAGAATCCAATCTTCGCCTCATTGACTGCCGAACTCTTTCAAAAACATCAGGGTCGTTTCTCATTGAGTTACACCCAGCAGTTATCCGATTTCTTAAATCTTCCACATTTTCCACTGGAGTAGAATAAACTAATGAGTAATGACTTTAGATGGTCCCATAGGAAATAATCCACGGGGTTTAAGTCCGGGGATCAAGCAGGCCATAAGTGAGGTCCACCGCGCCCATCCAGCGATCTCCGTATGTTACTGTTGAAAACTCACGAGCAACCACATTAAAATGCGCTGGTGCACTATCGTGCATAAACCACATTGCATTTCTTGTTGCCATTGGTACATCCTCCAAAAACTCAGGTAGAGTCTGTTCCAAAAAGTGGCGGTACACCTCGCCGGTGTCTTCCTGGTAGAAATACCGGTCCAATTAGCCAGTCACCCACAATTCCAACCCAAACGTTCAACGAGAACTGATGTTGAAAACGATCTTCAAGTACCTCATGTGGATTTTCTTCAGCCCACACATGGTTATTGTGAAAATTCCTTATTGCATTTCTTGAGAAATTCGCTTCATCGGCAAAAAGAATCAGCGTCAGTAGTTGAGGTGTTTGAACCAATGTGTGCAAAAGCCATTGACAGAATGCAATACGTGGAGGAAAATTAACAGGAAGAAGTGCTTGAACGCGTTGTATGTGGTATGCGTACAACAAATAGTCTCTAAGAATTTTCCAAACAGTCCCATTACTTACGTTCAAAGTATTCGTTTCAATGTGCCTGTTTCATGAAGACGTTGATATTACTTGGGAAGGTTTTTCTATCAGGAACATTACGGTCAGGAAATCGTTCAATGTACAACCGCCAAATTATAATTTGAAAAATATCAAAATTGGTTTTGTCGAAAATTTTTCTCGCCCTGTATCTTCGAAACAAAGCGGCTTTTCAAAAATCATCATAGGACAAAATATTCTTAGAATAGTCCAGGGAATAACCCCTTGAATTTTTGCCGTATGTTTAGTAAACACCCTGTATACAGGGTGTCCCAAAACGTACCGGCAATATTTCAAAGATGAATTCCAGAACTTATTTATAGTCGAAAAGTCCATATAAACATATGTCCTAAACGTAACCGTTAACGAGTTATTGTTTATTTTATAATTTATGTGGCTATAATTTTAATTCAACGAATGTTATGAAATAAATATTTTTTTAATACACTTTACAAGAAATGTTCAAAATTACCTCAATTGTGTTCGATGCACAAAGCCACACGTCGCAGAAGAGATCGATGCGTTTAATACGGTTGCTCAGTTATTCCTAGTAATATCGGCAGCCTGCTGTATTCTTTGGCGTAATTCTCCTACCATGTACATTTCAGTTACATAAACAAGCTGTTTCATATGATGAGGATAAAAATCTAATGGAGTCCGGCGAACGCGGTGGCCATACTACGGGTTTTCCTACTCCAATCCATCTTCCCGGAAAATGTGCGTCAAACCAAGCTCTAACACGAAGACATTGATGTGCAAGTGCCCCATCGTGTTGATACCACATAGGACGTCTAATATTTATGCCACGTCTTCCAGTAATAAGTGTAAAGAGTTTTCTAGAAAGTATTCGTAATTCGCACCATTCAAACAGCATGGTCGTTCAAATGGTCCAATCAGACGATCATTAAGAATACCAGCTATCATATTAACACTAAATCTACGTTGAAAATGCGAGCGTCTTCTTAGGATGAGGATTTTCTGCAGCTCATTCATGAAAATTATGATAATTATTGATACCATCTCATGTGAAAAACGCTTCATCGGTCCATAAACTATGCAGTAGGTTTTAATTATCTTGTACCCAATTATAAAATCTTAAACGAGCTTCAAAATCATTACCTAGAGCTTGAACTCTTTGATGATTATATGGATGTAAGTGAGCCCTTCTTATTATTCTTCAAACCTGGTTTCTACATATTCCAGTACGTAATACAATTCTTCGCACACTTAAAGACGGATCTTGTAATAAATTAAGAACTTGTCCATCATCGGACAATTCATTAACCGACTGCATGTCTTACATTGAAAGTGCCGTGTTCCCATAGCTGACGATATGAACTAAAGAAACCTGCAGGCATAGGCAGTCTTCTATTGGGATATCTTCTGCGATATTCTTGTTGTGCTGCTAAAGCATTTCCATCACACAGACGGTAAATATAATGAATATCTGCATATTCTTAATTTGAAAATAACAGTGGCATTGTGAATTGCGATGGGAATAAGCATACAACGAAGAGACCGGTAACTTCAGTACCACAGTAATAAACTGACAAGTTACAAACAATAATTTGTTAAAAACGATGTTCAAATGTTACCAAACAAAAGACTATATCAGTATTTCAGAAATCCGTTGAATTAAAATTTTAGCCACATAAATTATGAAATAAATAATAACTCGTTAACGGTTATGTTTAAGACATGGACTTTTCGACTCTAAATAATTTCTGTTATTCATCCTTGAAATATTGCCGGTACTTTTTGAGACACCCTGTATATTTGTATTCGTTCTTCGCTGCCTGTTGCATTTGTAGTATTTTGAAAATACTTAATAATAATAATCTCATCTATAATATCCATTTTAATTTTAAATTGGAGATGACGTCCTAAAAATTCGCCATTAATATGTGAGGCACTATTTTGTAATTAGTAGATAAGAATTACAATTGTTAATAATTGCAATAAACAAACAGAATTTATTGATATCTACCCAATTTCGTTTAGTTTAGCAAATTAAAATTGGGAACGTACATAATGAAAATTGGTTATTCATCAATATGAGGTCTATTGTATTTTGGCTGTGAAGCAGTCAATCTCAAAAATGTGAAAGCCAATTTAGATAATAAAAGAAATCAGTTTAGCTTTTTAAAATGATCATTGTTATATGTTAAATTAATCATTTCAGCTACAACCTATCACAAAGTATAGGAGTATATTTTATTATGTTAATAAAAATTCTTAACTATATGTGAAAGTCATATCACAAATTGATTATAAATTAGAACAGGGGGGGGGGTCATATTTGAAAATACGTACCCAATGTCTTAAAGTACAGATTTCTGGTTATCGATATAGTAGATCACTTCCAGTTCAAATTTGAAAAGATAATATTGCAATTACAATATGTAACTGATATTTGCAATTTCAGCATATAAGACTTACAATCTTTTAAGAGACGTAGTGATCTACTTTCCTATGCCTATGACGCGCGTTTTTTAAAGTACCACAGACATAGAGGACCTACAAGTTAACGTGGGCTCTGAACTATTTCTACTTCAGAGAAGAGGCGAACTACCTCGTTAGTTTGTCATTGTCTTACGAGGGAAAACCGCCGCTAAAAATGTTCCGATGTTCCTGTAGTGGGAATTGACCTTCACCGTAGAAACCTAACGCGCTCACAACCACCTTATAAATATGTAATATCCTTAATGGCCAAAATAGTGCAAGATGCAAAACCTGAAATTATCAAAACATTATAAAATTTTTCATATCGGAAATGTATAAATAATTCAATTTACATATTTTTTAAACAGATTGTACAGATGTTTCGTGGTATAATGTTTAATGTTTTGACATGTCTTCATAAAAATGGCTGGTCAAAGCAATGTATAAACAGCAATTTTCTAAAATCTGCGATTCTTTATCTGTCTCTAAAAGAGATCACAAGAATTGTTTTTCTGTACTTTTTCATTGCTAATCCCCCATGCGGCAATTTTAATTATCTGGAGGTCGTTTGCTCTTTATGCAGAAACATAATTCTCTGCTAAACAACAGCGACATGTTCCAGGCTCTAACCAAAGAATTTAATTTCAGTTCCGTACAGATTCTGTCAGACGAACTTCCGAGTTATTTAGCTAACGAACACAATCAATCTATCAGAATTTATCTGTTTTTGCTTCAGTTCCCAGTTCACCTGTTAGAGGTTTTTAATTTACTGCGCGTGGGTGTTTGCGAGTAGCCATCCGTACTAAACAACCGTTACACTGTCCGTGTTTTATGTATTGTGCCGGAACAACCCGAAAATACAAAACTTTCCTAAACAAAACGTAATTAAAATAATGGTATCATTTCAGCGCCTTTTATTACGGTAAAGTAGCTGAATTAACCATGCTTGGAACTGTCGGATTCATACTGACAATAGTTCGAAATTTCTTTTTAAGCCGTCGGTCCCGGTTTTCGAAAGAATATTTTTGTCAGTCGTGATCGATGTAGTAGCACACGCCGTTGGTCGAAATTAAAATAGAACAAAAGGTTAAAGAAGGCAGGTGAAGAAATCCTAGCTGTCAAATTGTCTGTAAATCTGAAGGGTTTATTTATTTATTTACTTCCTATTAGAAGGATGAATAAACAAATATAATTACTTTATAAATTTCTGAGAATGTTCAAAGTTTAAACTGAGCTAAATATAAATTTTGTTCAGAATTTGACATCATGACTGTTTTCAAACATGGCGAATAATATTTTCATATCACCACCGATACTCGTCATCGGCTACTGACTTGTACGCATAGTAAAGGGTGTGGTAACGTCAATAAAGGGTGATGATTAAGGTCGTGATTAAATTTTTAACGTAACTGTCAGCAGATTATAACATTCAAGGGATTGGGACTTGACTACATTATTATTTCACGACCCACGTTCGTAAAAATTAATCATAACGATTTTTTTGCGTGCGCAGTAGATATTAAAAAAGCTGGGAATTTGTTTGAAGTTAATTTATCCAAGTAAGCCCAGAGCTTGTGAAAATACTACAAACGCGGGGCAGTATATGATACAAATCAATGTTGCTTTGTACTCTGTTCACTTTTATGTGGTACAGTAAGAATTATATTTATTCGCCGGTTATAAGAATCTTACAATGTTTTTATCGTTCGAGGTTAGTAAATGTAAGTTAAGATAGAAGTTCCCGGTAATTAATAATAGAAGGTAATTAGTGTAATTGATAAAAAAACATTCACCCCAATAGAACAGAAAACGATTAAGTTCGCCACCAAAAATCATTATAAATTCTTGTTTTACTGTTGCCAAAGAAAAATCTAATTTAAATTCTGTTGTATTTGACGTTTGTTAGATACACAAAAATACTACACTACAATTGTAATTGAAAATAAGCCAAATTACAATTCAGGCCTAACTGTGTTAACTATTGAAATGTTTATAATAATGTATTATCTCTGAAATAATTCACAACAGCCTGAACCATCTACAAGTAAGCGATTGATTTAGTTATGCTCATTTCAGAATGATATTTAATTCAATGAATACTTGATGTTCATTTGAAAGAGCGAGATCTAGAACGCGGTTTTCCAAGCATCACTAAACACTGCAGCCATCATTGGCTTATTGTACATCCTAACTAAGAATTTTGCCCATCTGGGGTAATTCCAACTCCAGTAGTGACACGGGACATACGGCTTTACTTCTTATCTGACAGAGGGCGCACTTTCAGATTTTTCCCCGCTAGAAAAATCTCACCGACCTCGGTCAGGTTCGACCACTAGGCCACCGAGGCCGGCTCAGAAAACACTTAGTTCGTAAAAATACTAAACAATGATACCTACATATCATCAAATGTAACAGGGTGCTAGAAATACGGCGGACAGTTAATAAAAATACTAAACGATAATATATATTAGTCCAAATTTGTGTAAATATTATTATTAGCACCCTAGATAGGTAAAATAAAACTATCCTCATGGGTAAGTTATCCCATAAAATACATTTCTCTTCTTACCACTAGTATAAATGAAAACCTGCCACGGGCATTTAATTCCTTACAGTGCATTATTTCCACTCTCAAAAAGGAAATATTTGAATAAATACAATTTTACGTATCTTAACTATAAAAAGTTCTTCACTAATGTTAACAAGTGCGCCAGCTCCGAACTTTATTCAATAGGTAAAAAAGACATACATACTAGATTAAAACGCAAACTACCACAAGACCTTAGTGACAGTGAAAATGACTAATACATACCTAATCACTTAACCTAACTAAACTTATTATATCACTATATTGTATCTGCTAGTAATTTAGTATACTCCATGTAAATTAAAATAGTTACAAAGGGGGCTGTTGTGCTGCTCTTATTCTAAATATGTATATCCGCCATTGTAATCCATTTTTTAACTTGACAAGACAACCATGTATGGTACTCTGTGTATCGAGCTGGTTATAATCAATAATAATAAAAAAAAAAAGTATCTTAACCACAATAAAGTTTTGTTAAAACTACATTCATACCTATTTCGTTCTTCAAAATACACTTTCCACCGTCTAAAAAAAGAATAATTTGTATCTGGGTATTTAACAAACAGAAAAATTCAGTGTGATCAAAAAAAAAACGGTAGAGCAAAATCTGTAGAATAGAATAGAATAGAACATAAACAGAGGAATAACAAATTAAAAAATGGTACGTTCTGTTACCAAAATAATCAAGTCATCTCGATAACAAACCAATGTTTTCTTAAATAAATGTGTACTAATTATGTTTTTAAAGAAACTACCAAACAAAGCATAAGACAGTAAAATAAGGATTAATTTGACCAAAAATTCTAATCCAGCTTGATTTTTGCACACACCTTTATTTAGGCATTATACGTAACGTGCAAAAGTCCCCATCGATATCATGCCGGCTTCCCATACTTTTCTGGTCGGGCGACAATTATTATTATTATATTGTAGATTGGACAATATTCCACCAAAACGGTTATATACATTTTGTACATACGAACAACCGTTTTCACGTTATACGACCCGCAAAGAATCAACTGTATAAAATAATGCAATAACAGTAATGCATTCGTTTCCACATAACCTTCTAGATGCATTTTTGACTTAGTTTCCCTGGTAGGTCTAATCAGTCATGCTATAAAATTAAAATTCTTTCTCGTCATTGTCGTCAACCTCTAGCACTGCTTTATTTTCGTCTTCTTCAGTATCACTTTCTTTCTCTGATGTATTCGATGGTAAATCATCGATGGGGTCATCGTATTCCGATTCTTTTATGTTAATATCATCAGGGGAATCAATATCAGGAGTGACATTGAGCCACGATTGCCCACGACAAGATCACAAACTGCGGAGGATCCCACGTTTCTACACCCACAATTTACGCCACAACCTTTCGCACAATTACAAAAAAATGGGTTGAGGAGTACGTCAGGCGCAGGTGGTAAAAACGTCATTATGGGCTCCAAAACATTGTTATTAATTACCCATCCTCACTGATCATGTTTCAATTCATTACCTAACAAAGTTACCAAAGTTTCTACTTGCTAGTAGACACGGTATAGATGCTGTTGAGCGACTGCAACTGTCGATGGAAGTGATGAAAATTGGACTGGTGTACGATGACATAAACCCCATTGATGATTTACCATCGAATACATCAGATAAGGAAGGTGATACAAAAGAAGACGAAAAGCAAGAAGCGTCAGAGGTTGAAGAAAATGACGCGAAAGAAGTATAGTTTTATAAGCATGATTAGGCCTACCGGGAAAACCATGTAAAAAGCGCACCTTGCATTCTACCTGGAAGGTAATGTGGAAACGAATGCATCGCTGTTATTGCATTATTCAATGCAATTGATGATTTGCGGGCCGTATAACGTGAACAGGGTTGCTCGTACATACAAAATGTATATGACCTTTTTTGTAGAGAATTATCCAAGCTTTTATATGACAATAATTGTCGTCCTATCACTAGGAATCGAGATATCCGCGTTACACCAATTTTTATGACCTTTGACCATGAAAAAGTATGAGAAGCCGGCATGATGGGGACTTCCTGTACATTATTTGTAATGCTAAAATAAAGGTGTATGCAAAACTACAGTGTGATTAGAATTTTACGGAGTAATAGATTCAGCTAGTTTCCCATTGCACAGTCTTCTAGGGTACTTTAGTTACAAGTAAAATGAATGGGATATAACATTTTTACAGATTTGATATTCACGGAATGCTTTGAATAAGAATTTAAAGGATATTATCGTTAACGTTTTATTAGTAACGTTTATCTGCTTCTTCTTTATCAATTCCTCTGTTTCTTTACGATGTCAAGGTTGCCATTTATACATTCGGGATTAATTGAAGGTGATGGGTCCCTTTTGGACTTACATCACTCTTCTTCCGCTCCTCTCAACTACATTCGCTCACTACATTTTCACTATTTGATTAATTGTACGTTTGATGTTGTGTGTGGCCTTGTTACTTCTCCTGGTCAGCCAGTGGTTAGGAGAAACGCGTTGAATGTAACCAATCATCTAATGGTTATTTAAAAGGAAATTGTTTTTTAGTTTTACAATAAAAAATATTTATCAATTCACGTTTCTAATTTTAGTTTACCATAGTAATAAAAAATGTTTTTTTGTGACGGCGTAGCTAACGCATCTGTTTCGTAAACAGTAAACAGTAAGCCATTGGTTCCAATTTTCCTTAGTTGGGACAAATATAATTGGTAGAACTGGGTAAAAATGTTAGTATAGAAACGAATAGCCAACCTAGGAATTTTACTTATAAAACCGCCGTTATTGTACTCTCGCTATAGATCTTTTGCTCCGAGAGACCGTGGTGAGCTCCTCTCTTAAACCTACGAAGAACGTGTTATGTAATGCACAAAAACATAACGAACCTAATGTTTAACGCGGGCTCCGAACCGCGAGAAGTGTCTTGAACATCTTCTCTAGAGGATGTGGACGATGTGGTCATGGCACAAGTACCTCGGTGGTTTGCCATTGCCTTGGTGTGGTCCTTATAAGACAGCAACCACTGCATCACTGGTCTATGTAGACTACTCTTTAAAAACATTAAAAAATTATTATTCCCGTATTTTAGTAGATATTTTTCTTAATTTTAAAGGTTGGCCAGGTGATTTATGGGAGAGTACTAGCCTACCATTCGAAAACTAGACAACCCAAATATATATATATATATATATATATATATATATATATATATATGTTGGTTTTGAGGATTCCGCGGGTGTTGTATGCTGTGGTTGGTTTCCAGGAATTCTTCCGCGTAGCAACTTATTGGTCCTGGGACGGACCGGGCTGGTTGTCTTGACGACGTTTTGGCAAAGTCACATTTGCCATCTTCAGGTCTTGTCGGATAACTTTCTGCTGATGCTTCTTGTAATACGACTGTTGACGTTCGTTTCTGCTGGAGCTATATATACTTCTTGGCCGTTCCGTGTGGTTGCGCTTTGTTGATTTCGCGCTCGGTTGCGTGTGACGGGACCGGCTATGGCTGGAATGTTCTGATTTTGTTGAGGTGGATTTGTATTTTCTTGCTGGTTTCTGTAGTGTATTTGCTTTTTGGCGAGAACCGGTTTCCAAGCGGGTGGTAGTCTTTGGGTGTCATCACGAGAATTCAGATTTCTTGGGTGTTTCTCGATTTCTATTGCTTCCCTTATTATTCTTGATTTCAGGTGTCCTATGTTGGCCAGTACTTTGGTGTTTTCGAAAGCAATTTTGTGAGATGATGTGCTTACGTGTTGTGCCAGTGATGAAGTCTTCTCATTCTTTCGTACGGCATTCTAGTGTTCTTCTTTTCTCACATTGACTCGTCTATTCGTTTGACCTATGTATGTTTGATCGCAGTCCTGGCAAGGAATTTCGTAGACACCTTGATTCTCCAGAGGTATCCTTGTTTTGGGGTTTCGTAGAATGGAGCTGATCTTTCTGTTTGTTGTGAATGTAGTTTCCACATTGTGTCTTCGTAGAATTCTAGAGATTTTGTCTGTTGTTCCTTTGACGTATGGCAAGTGGGCTTTGGATGCAGGTTTTTCTTTTTCATCTTGTGGCTTAACTCGGCTGGGCTTAAGGCAACGCAACAGTAGTTATGGACACTGTGGAATACAACTCCAAGATAAACTCTCTACTACAAGATCCAGCCTACCAGCCCATCACCACGGATCCTACCACATACCTAGAGAAAACTACAAAAAACAAGATCAAACAGAGCCCGATCGCCGAAGACAAACAACGACAGCTGATACCCAGGGAGAAATCATCCAGATGTCCAAAACTCTATGGGCTACCAAAAGTACACAAACAAGGAGCACCTCTCAGGCCAATTGTCAGTTCAATAGGATCCCCCCTACAACAGCTGGCAAGATACCTGGCAAAACATCTACAACCTCACACCGAAGAAGCCGCATCTTACGTTAAGAACGCAAGTCATTTCGTCGATTTACTGAGGAAGGAAAAAGTAGAGCCAGGCTGGTTACTAGTAAGTTTCGATGTGGTGTCACTGTTTATCAACGTTCCCACAGAAGAATCTCTGGACATAATCAAACAAAAATATGATCCACCAGCCCACATAATGGAATTGATAAAACACTGCCTCAAGAACACGTACTTGCTGTACAACAACCAACGGTACAAGCAAATAGAAGGCGCACCAATGAGCTCCCCGCTATCTCCAGTCATAGCGAATCTATTTATGGAAAACCTGGAACAAAAATCACTAGAAACAGCAGTACACAAACCCATACTCTGGCTACGGTATGTGGACGACACGTGTGATATTTTTGGCAACATGGAGAGGCACACCTTAACAACTTCCTGGAGCACCTAAATAGTCTCCACCCAAAAATCAAATTCACGATGGAAATGGAATCAGAAAACCAACTACCGTTCCTGGATGTTTTGGTCAAGAAGAAATCGGACGGAAACCTGGGCCACATGGTGTATCGGAAACCCAGCCATACAGACCGCTTTCTCAACGCGGAATCACACCACCATCCAGCACAACTTTGATCAGTGGTCAAAACCCTGGTCGCCCGTTCCCAACGACTCGCAGACCTAGAAAACATAGACCAAGAAATGAAGAAACTCCGAAACTAAAACAAGGATACCGCTGGAGAATCAAGATGTCTACGAAATTCCTTGCCAGGACTGCGATCAAACATACATAGGTGAAACGAATAGACGAGTCAATGTGAGAACAGAAGAACACGAAAATGCCATAGGAAAGAACGAGAAGACTTCATCACTGGTACAACACGTAAGCACATCATCTCACAAAATTACTTTCGAAAACACCAAAGTACTGGCCAACATAGGACACCTGAAATCAAGAATAATAAGGGAAGCAATAGAAATCGAGAAACACCCAAGAAACCTAAATTCTCGTGATGACGCCCAAAGACTACCATCCGCTTGGAAACCGGTTCTCGCCAAAAAGCAAACACACAACAGAAACCAGCAAGAAAACGCAAATCCGCCTCAACAAAATCAGAACGTTCCAGCAATAGCCGGTCCCGTCACACGCAAGCGAACCCGAAATCAACAAAGCGCAACCACACGGAACGGCCAAGAAGTATATATAGCTCCAGCAGAAACGAACGTCAACAGTCGTATTACAAGAAGCATCAGCAGAAAGTTATCCGACAAGACCTGAAGATGGCAAATGTGACTTTGCCGAAACGTCGTCAAGACAACCAGCCCGGTCAGTCCCAGGACCAAGAAGTTGTTACGCGGAAGAATTCCTGGAAACCAACCACAGCATACAACACCCGCGGAATCCTCAAAACCAACATATATACAGAGTGTCTCAGAAATAATGGGCC
>JABXWE010004807.1:0-12699 GCA_014611495.1 Limonius californicus | reverse complement strand
TAGCTGCCAAATGCTGCCCTCAGGGGGGAGGATTATCACCCCTGCTGCGGAACTTGATAGTGGACGAGCTCCTAGCCGAACTAAATAGGCAAGGATACTACACCCAGGGGTATGCCGATGATCTGGTAATACTAATCTCGGGAAAGTTCGATAACACAGTCTCAGAGCTCATGCAGAAAAACTTCAGGCATCGTGGAAAGATGGTGTACCAAGAAGAATCTCAGTGTAAATTCACTAAAACGGCACTGGTTCCATTCACTAGAAAAGGGAAACTGGACGTCTCAAAACTGCCAAACCTTTTCAATGAACAACTGCAAGTGCGTCAGGAGACTAAATATCTAAGTTATATCCTGGATGCAAAGCTAACCTGGAAATCGCAAATCTGCAAAGTTGTAAATAAAGGCAAGATAACCCTTATGGCAACCAAGCGAGCACTGGGCAAAACCTGGGAACTTAAACCAAGCATGGTACACTGGCTGTATACTTCCATGGTAAAACCTATGGTTACCTATGGATCGCTGGTGTAGTAACCTAAAGTGGAACAAAGGCAAGCTAGGTTAGAGCTATCCAAACTCCAAAACTTGCGTGCTTGTGTATCACAGATTCGATGAGAAGCACCCCAAGAGCAGCCATGGAAACCCTACTAAGCCTGCCTCTCCTCTTGATATCATAATCAAGGTGGGGGCTAGATTAGCTGCGTGCAGGCTGAAATACAATCAAAGCTGGGAAACCAGTACTATTTTTGGACACACCAAGATAGAAAACATTATCACAAACTGCTTACTGCAAATAAGAAGTGACATGATGCCAATCAGGCAAAACTACAATAAACCCTTCAAAATCCAGCTAGACTGGAACGAGGGGATAATTCAAAGCCATAGTCAGACTAACAAGCTAATCCGGTATAGGAGCAAACTATCGAGAAACTCTAACAATAAAAAACCTAGTGAAAAGACTACTAAACCTGCTATAAACGGCAAAACTCTTCACTGAATAGGCGACATGATGAGCGACACAATAAGCCTTAACGCTGCGGTGTTGTGGAGTTGTAACCACATCTCGTCATTCACGCACAAAAAATCTCCAAAATTATCCGAGATATATTGAATAGTGTTTTTTGTAACATTACCTTATGATAATTAGAAAACAATCTCAAATATCTGATTATGGAAATTTACGAACATATGTTTGTAATCTTTTCATAACTATACCAGACAACAATGTTAAAAATATTTCCATATGATAATTTTAAAGTGTTCCCAGTTATGTTTAAAAATATCTGTTTATGGGAATTAACAATTTACACAAAAACGTTTGTGGTGCTTCCAAAATTATCTTAGAATTATCGAATAGTTTTTTTCTGTAATAATGTTCTATCCAAATGATATCTAAAAATTTCTTGCTAGAAGAATTTACAATTTAGGAACAAACATTTGCAGGATCTCCAAAATGATCTTATACATCGAACAATGTTTTCCTGTAATAATATTCTACCCAAGATATATTTAAAAATATCTCATTATTGGAATTTACAAATTAGAATCAAATGTTTGTAGTCTCTCCAAAATTATTTTAGATGTATCGAACAGTGTTTTTCTGTAATAATGTTCTACCTAAGATATATTTAAAAAATATCTAATTATAGGAATTTACAATTTAGGAACAAACGATTGTAGTATCTCCAATATTATCTTAGATAAATCTTTCTTCTTTCTTTCTTCGGATGTCCTTGCGCCATTACAGCATCGGACCTTAGATAAATCGAATCGTGTTTTTCTGTAACAACGTTCGAAACATTACCTTATGATAATTTGAAAACTATTTCAGATATGTTAAAAAATATCTGATTGTGGGAGTTTACAAACATATATTTGTAAGTGTCCCAATTAGTGTTTAAAAAGATTTCTTAATGAGAATTTACAATTTACACACAAACAATTTTAATCTCTCTCAAATTATCTGCGTGTATCAATTCTTAAACTATTTAATATAATACTTTTAAACTATAATGTATATGTCTAAAAATATCTTGCTGCAGCAGTATCCTAAACGTTGATTTGTGGTATTTTGAAAACTATCTTGGATATCTTTAAAAATGTTAGCCTTTTCAAATAGGTTTTCGCTTGGGATATCTCTGCCTTACCTTTGGTAGTATCAAAAATACTTGCTTGCAGCAATTTTCAAGCTTTTGTGATACCTCAAAAACTGCTTCCGTTTATGATAATTTTCAGATGGTTTCTTTGCAATATCTTTAAAATATGTGATAACGTCACAATGAATAAATCGTTGCTGTATTAAAACATATAGGTATTCATAATATTTTACAAAAATTGTTCTTTTATGTATATTACACGACGCATTTAAGAACTTGAATATATCAGCTTCTGACTATTAAATTAAATTCTTGTGCACTTATGCATTTACCACCGGTATTTTTAGAGTTGCATAATTTTTAACCTTAATCATATAATAAAAATGCATTTTAGGTTACTTTACGTAACGAAGTAGTAATCCGGAATCTCATTTAAAAATGATTTTTACTTTCTCTGGACGTGAAAATACTCTAATTAGAGCGCATGTATCGATCTTACATTAATCACAATAAAACAATTCACTTTGTAACCTTTTAATTGGTTTAAAGGTTACTTGACCCATGCTATACTGATTAGTCTAATTTGAAGGAAATGTCGCCTGGTTTTTTCCACATTACTTTGTACTTTAAACAAATATGTAGTAAAGTTTAATTTAAACATATATGCAACTACTGGCTACGAAATTGTTACAACATTAACAGCTCCAACTATGTATGACAAATGGCAGAAAATATCGAATTGAGTATTGAAGCTACAAAGCGTGAAAAAGGTTACTTATCGAATGAATATGAAATAAGATGTCCATTATCTCTTGAGTGAGTTCATTAAAGTTAGTGCCGCAAAATGTTTTGTTATTATGGATGCGAAATTGTTGCATAAGTGCCCATTATTATGAATACTTCAAAGTGGAACAAGATTAAAATGTGCATTTCATCCATATTACCGCTTTCCATTTGCATTAAAATAAATTGAAAGGAATTGAAATCTTTTAGGATTTACATAATGATAGGTCAATTTAAAGAAACAAAGTCATTACAGCAAATTATGGTCCTGTCATATCATTTTAGGGATATCGTGGAGGTAACAGAATAACTTTCGACTGGCTATTCATTCATAAAACCGTAGACCAAATCATGATTCGACGATGACACAAATACGGCGATTTTACTTTTACTACAATGCCTAATCATTACTACTACATATTTTGCAATTGAATTGATCTAGCAAGATCTAATAGTCCAAACCTATTTGGGACTTTAATAAATTAGAGATCTATCGATACTACGCATTGAGATCTTGTCTTAACAAAATAACAAAAGCAGTACCTTGTCTTGTGCAATAAATTGGATGAATAATAAACAGAGTGTTACAGAAATTATTCTAAAACTAATCACATTTAGCTTTCTTTTTTTGCACATAATTTCTATAATTAGTGCAAGTACTACCTTGAAAAACTCAAAATGATAGCCTTTCGTATAATTAAATGCGATTAATTACTGTTACGTGTTGAAATAATAATAACTTTAATCATAACTTGTAAATTCAAAATTGATTATTGTTGTGACAAATATGGACATAAGTATTCTGCAGGAAGCGATTTCAGCCACCTATCAGTGCTGCCATAAGTGTTTATAAAAACTCCCTAGTAATCGATTTGACGTAAAATTTTCTACATAAATTTATTTAAAATACTCTTAAACTTCCTCAATAGAAAAAATAGTATAAAGAACACGTTTCATAAGACCACTTGTCGCACTCGTCCGTTGAAAAACTCGACGCTTCGCGTCTCGTTTTTCAAACTTGGACTCGTGCGTTAAGAAAAGGCCTTATGAAACTAGTTCTTTAATATACTATAATACACTTGGCAGTGACGTGGCAGGCCACCACAGTAAATTTATGAAAACTTCTCTGTAGCGGTAGCACCTAGGTCCACAATCGAGGTACACTATAATAGATCTAGATATCTTTTGCATGAGGCTCATTTGTCTGTATTTAGATCATAATTTTGATGAAAGTTTCATTCAATATAATATTAAGGGGATCGCTTTACAGTAGCAAACCAGTATATTTCCTTTGCTGCCCCTTCCGGGGCTTGAAGCCGGCTGCCTTAACGCTGAAAAGCGAACTGCAGCCAAAATAAAACCCAATACATATAGTGTTCATCAAAATTAATTGGATATAAAGTCTTGGCAGTGTTCCGATTTTATGAAAATTAAATAAATCTTGACATAAGGTTTATATTCCTAAAAGATGGCAGTTTGTAGTAAGGTGGAAAAATTTTACTGAATTAACTACAAAATCATAAACGTAAAATTTACTCTGTTTGTACACCACTTTTGACAATCTTTTTTCATCAGTTCTTCTCTTTGTTTCGATCATTTTTCTACTTTACTATAATTGTAGACGCACGTCCTTACATTTGATAAGTCCAAAAATATGGAAATAATATTATGAAACAACGCCTGCAGCATATAAAATTTTTTTTGTAACTCATGGATGTTGTTGCCAGTCCCAAGCAGGGATAAAGGAGGAGGGTTGATGGGCCGGATTATAACCTACCCACCGTAAAACGAACTATTGCTCATAGACCCACGCATACGAACAGGTAATGTTTAAAGAGTATCAATTTAGATATTTTCGCCATAGGATTAACAACAAAACAAATAAACAATGATGGATTACAACAAATGAAGCCTCGGAAATAAAAATGGACAGACTAAAACGATGACGACCCGGCCAGGAAATAGGGTACGAGATAAGCAATATAAGAAGAAAAACATACTCAGAATAGGAACGTGGAACATTACATCCTGGAACCAAAGAGATCAGGACATAATTACAGAAATTACGCTAAAAAATATTGACAAAGATGATTGCAGAGTACATTATGGTGTACAGCGGAAAAAATAGAAATGAAAGAGCAACCTCTGGTGTAGGTGTGCTCCTGCATAAACGCTTTCAACATAACATCGACGACATTGTCTATATGAATGAAAACATACGGAAAATAATTCTAAAAATAATTGATAAACATAACCACATACTGAGTGTATATGCCCCCGATATCAATAAACCAAGAGAAGAAAGAAGGCGATTCTATGAAGAAACCAATAACAAAAATAGAAGAAGTAAATACAGTCATTGGAAGACCAAGCGATATAAAACTTATACATAAATCGCTTAATACAAAAGATTGGAGCAAATCCAATTAATGAAATTGTCAACAACATCACTGTGGACGAGGCATAGCAGACGTTAAAAAATAACATTCTTGGGGCAGTTGAAGAAGCAGTTGGCAATAGAAAAGTAAATACGGTCACATCAAGAAATAAGAAAGCATGTTTCACGCAAGAAGTTAAAGAAATAGCTGAAAAGAAGAAAAACGCATATATGATATACAGAACATCTGGAAGACCAGAAGACAGAGAAATATATATAAAACATGTGACTTCCTCAACAAATGAGAAAGCAGAATGAAATTAAAACAAATTAACCAAATCTTAAATATTTAAATAACTTTTTGATAATATCATTTACATGAAAACTGAACTTATAGCCATATTCCTCATATTCATAAGAGCTGGTTCAGAAAGATTAAACTATATTTAAAAAAAAAACCAAATTTAAAAACAGAATTTCATAAAAGCGGGTTCCAAAAGATGAAATTAAAAAATATCACTTTCTCCAAAGTATCAACCTGCTTAAAGCCACCACTTCAGACTAATCACTTTATAGAGGTTGCACTGTAATTCTACTTTGAATTATTTTAACGCTGCCTCTATGAAAATTTAAACATACATTTCTGCCTTCAAATGTACTTAGTTTAAAATTTATATTCAAAAATTTCACCACTTTTAGCTAATATATTTATGGAACATTTAGAAGATCGAATTTTTGAATCAAATCAATCTTCGAACATTATACAAAGTGATTTTTTAAAAAGTCAATTGCAGTAGCCTAGGGATTGTCCCGTCTATATTAAGCTTTAGAATCTGACAATATGAAAATTGTAACAGAAAGAAAGAAATCTTGACGAAAAACCTGTAATTTACTTACCTTAATAAATTACAAATCAGTTGCAACTGAATACTTGTTCATTTTCACATTTTGTTGGGCCAAAATTTTTAACTACCTGAACTGTCACACAGTTTGACATACAGGTAAATGTCATTCAAAGCTCATTACAGCTGACTGCAGACGGAATAGCTTTTTTTCTAGGCTTGCTGCAATTAAAAAAATCACTTTGTATTTTGGTTCCGTTACCTTGACGATATTTTAGCATGTTTTAATAGTTCATTTGAGTTTATTGGTGACTTCTTAACGTTTACTAATACTCTACACTCAAACATAAAGTTTACATTAGAAACAGGACAAAACAGATGTATTAATTATTTAGTCTTAAACATAAAAATTAATTCCGAAAACAAACTCGAATACTATATTTATAGAAAACCTACACAAACAGATATCACAATACCACAGGACTCATGTCACCATAAAACACATAAATTAGCAGCCTATAGGTCACTGATACATAGAGCTTTAACAGTTCCCCTACGTAACACTGATTACACCAAAGAGATTTCGATTATTAAACAAATTGTACACAGTAATGGGTACCACACAAAACTGATAGACACACTAATCAAAAAGAAAGATTATAAATTAGCAATTCAAAGAATATATTCTAAAGACTGCTCTGAAAATGTTAAATATACACTCAGGTGCAAAAAGAACGGGCCACTATTTTTTTTTTACTTATGATAATAGCATCATTGCTGTAGCACTTTAGAATAAAGCTTTTGATTCTTTTTCGATTAAAGAGACTATCAGGGTATAGAAAAAGACAGCATATGGTAATTATCAGTTTATTTTATGAACAATAATCAACGAAATTGAAATATCAATGTGTGTGTTTTCACCTTAGATCATACACATTTACATGGATATGACAACAGATTGTAAAGTGTGTTGTAAAAATATCACAGGCAATAGTAATTATACACCAAGGTACACAAGCAATTTTTCTTAGCCGAACATTATTATGATCCCGAGATGCGCAGCATCGAGGGGAATAAGTTGTGAGGCTAAGAAAAAGCTTCTGTACCGTGGTTTATATATTATTTTTTCCTCTACTAGAACATTTAACGAATTTTCCAACAATAATTTCTGCATTTCTTTTGAATTAAAAGCGATCCAATAAGTATCAAGGTAGTTTTTCGCAGAAAACAACTGAAATTTGACATTGACTTTACTTTTAATTTTATTATTTGTAAAAAACGATTACTTTTCTTTGTGATTGCCAAAATTTACTAAATTAACCAACAAATTTTGTAGCTATCATCAACGTAAAAATGTATCAAGGAATGTCACTATCGTCAATTGTTTTTTTTATTTCCTAGTAGGAGCTAATGAAAAATTATCTCCTACTAGGAGAGAAATTCATCTTCTTAACCCGAAAACGACATAAATAATGGCATCTTCTACTACTAGTAGCGAAAAAACTATTTTTGTTCCTTCTCTTCCTAATACAAATAAATCATATCTACCATCTTTCTCTGTAACCTTATGCAATCTACGCATGCGCTCACGCGTGCTGTACGGCTGGAAATTTAAATATGTAATAAATGTAACTATTATGAACAAGTGCCATTATAGCAGTCTTTTAAATCTTGCGACAAAACCATTCTTGCCATTTTTCAAAATTAATTATTTGACACCTCTATAACTGTCAAATATTTATTTTTAAAACATAGTATGCTGAGACAAGATCGATGGTAGGAATTTGAACAGAAGCTGTGATATCAGGCAAAAAAGGCACTGCCGAAACACGCAACTTCTTTTTTGGCCAATAGGTTTCTTCGTCATAGCTTTCAGCAGAAAAATGTTTAGAACATATAAGTGAGTCTGGCTTAATATGATATTCTTTCAAATTACATGCTTTCAACCACAAATCTGCACGTACTTTGTTTGTAGTAAACCTGCAATAGGTACGTACATACATAAGTAATCAAATCTTTGAAATGAATTTTAAAGAATTGAATATCTGTTAGCTTTAAATATAAACAATACAACTGCACGTGGGTAATTGTCAAAAATGTGGGTTTTATAAACTATAGAAATAGAAATACTTACCGATGAAATGAAAACAAACAATTCCTTGATTGAGGAGCACTGCAAATAACGCATTTTTGCACCATTTTATATTAAAATTAAAGATTTCAATAACACAAAACGTTTCCACATTTGCAGGTTATGCGCTGTTATTGTGACTTTTCTCACTGACATTTTAATTTGTGTAATTCTCGCCATACGTCAACAGCAACTGGGTGAGCGCCAATATTGAAAAGGGTACAAGTGAAACAACATTATTGGATGTCATGCAACGGCAAAAGAGACAGATAAAAAAAAGTCTGTTGGGATCCTTTCAACAGTGACGTACGTAGTTTCTTATGGAGTAGTATTATCCATGTAAATGTGTATGATCTAAGGTTTTCACCATTCGACTTGATGCTTAGAGAATCAAGGTGCTTATCTTTTTCAACTGTTTGTGTATTCATTTGTTTGAGATTTACCTACTGTCATTCCCACTGAAGATTTTGTGTTCATTATGGTTTTAAGTGCTGAATATTGTGCAAAAGTTGTAGCTCTTGTGGAAGATGGACGAAGCCAGCGATATGTGGCCAGAGTACCTGATGTCAGGCCTTTTCTTAACGCACGAGGCTAAGTTTGAAACACGAGACGCGAAGCGTCGAGTTTTTCAACGGACGAGTGCGACAAGTGGTCTTATGAAACGTGTTCTTTATACTATTTTTTCTATTGAGGAAGTATAAGAGTATTTTAATAGTATATTAAAGAACTAGTATCATAAGGCCTTTTCTTAACGCTCGAGCCCAAGTTTGAAAAACGAGACGCGAAGCGTCGAGTTTTTCAACGGACGAGTGCGACAAGTGGTCTTATGAAACGTGTTCTTTATACTATTTTTTCTATTAAGGAAGTTTAAGAGTATTTTAAATACATTTATGTAGAAAATGTTACGTCAAATCCATTACTAGGGAGTTTTTATAAACACTTATGGCAGCACTGACAGGTGGCTGAAACTGACATTTCAAACTTTCAAATTCAAATCGAACTACCAACATCGTAAAAAAACAAACTAAAAACAGTACGAGTATAGGCCTCCTTAACGTACTGTTTTTAAGCTAAAACAGTGCGCTTAGAACGGCTTTATAAAACCGAAATAGAAAAATTAATTTATACTAATTGTACGTCAGTAAATTTTATTGGAAAACGTCTGCGCCAGACAAATTAATAGGTTTTAGAAGATTCTATCACAAAACCCTCTCTAGCTTTCAAAGACTTGATTTTTAGAACCTTCAAGATTTAACGCTGTCGCCACACAGGTATACATACCAATAGTTCATGGACATTTTTGTGCCGTAAAAGGAAGGCGAAGGAAAAATATTCGGTGTTTTCCTCATCCCCATCCTCGTCCCTTTGAAATGAAATTTCCGATTTAAAGTTTTACTCGTTTTGGTTTATTAAAAATAGGAAGGTATCTTGGCACTCATATTCCGGATACTTTCATCAGAGGGAGATGGTCATGCAAAATCCATTCACCTGTACCAGGAGAAACAGCAATTCAACATATTTATTTCATTTTTTTCCCAATGATTTGTAGGAACCATCTTTTCAACACGAACGATGCCTTCATTGTGGTCACTTTTGTGGTCTTCTTCAGCTTTTATATATTTTCTTGCGCTTTCGCAACATGACGTTTGTATCACATATAATTATTTTCTTCAATTTTATATGAAGCAATTTCGGAAATTTAATGACTGCCCTCTGCTAAAAAGTTTAAATGGCAATTAGCAATACAATCACTTACTTTAATTATTGTTTCAATTGTTTTTCAAAACTTCTCGAATTTTATAAATTATTTACACAAATTTTCAAATTTCAACAAGTATTTGAAAAATGTTGGTTACCAATTTGAAAAGCCAATTTTTTTGTTAATGTAATGTTGTGATCATCCAATATATAAATTTATATATATATTGTTGTGTAATGCGTGTAAAATGTAAAGTAAAGCCCCACGTTGGGCGCCAAAAATTTATGCTGTGTGTACGTGTGATAAAATGAAATGTAAAAGCCCACTTTACGTTGCCGAAAGAAATGCTGTAGGTAAAGTGTAATAAAATTGTTGTAAATAAAAAAAGTTTTCTTCGTAAAAGGTGTACTAAACTTCGCTGTAATACCACCACATAAAATACCGCACACCTGTATACTTATGCTTCCAAATACGGTAATAAATTTATGACAACAATGTATTAGAATGTACCTTTCACACAACACAAATCTAAATCGAGACTCTTTAAAATAAAATAGCATGAATTTAGAAAAGAAATTAAATTTAAATTCAATAAACAAATCTCAGGGTTAATTAAAATAACGGTTGTAATAATATGGGGTTGCAAACTTACACTTGTTTTAATCGAAACTAACGGAAAACAGTAAAATAATTTAGTTTTGAAATTGAAAGTTTAATTTGTTACAAAATAAATTAAATTTTGAATATTCAAGAAAGCCTTTGTAAATAGTTTATTGGAAATAAGCATGTAATTTAGAACAGATACAATTATACAAATAACGAACTCCTTTTGAAACTCCAAACTTCTCTCTACATAAATAATTAACATTTCTTTCTTTGCTTTGACGTCTTCAAAACTCGCTTGCGCAGATCGTATGACCTTCGGACTTCCTATTTCATTCACTGCAATTCTGTTCACGTCTGGTTCCCAGCTTCTGGTAAATTCTGTATTTGATGTCTTCAACGGCCTCCCAAAATTTAACTGGATCACCCACGTTATCCCAGCTTCCAGGTAAATAAATAGCTTTTACCTTTTTGTAGTAATAAAGTCTTAGTGTTCCAAATAATTATCACACAATGCGTTGTAGGTTATGATATCATCGATCAACCCAAAAATATTTAACTTGTAGCTCCTTGGTTCTGGTCCAACGTTGACAAATATTTACTTTATAAACTCGAAGCACTTTAATGGCGATTTATTAATGTCGTAGCACTGTATTATAAAACTCTTTGGTGAGTACAACACTTCAAACTTTTTAATTGTCGCTGATCAAATAATTCTTATTTTATTTCTTTGTTGATAAATAATTTTGTAGCACTTGTAATCGTTGTTATTATTAAAAATTCGTCGCACAGGTAATTGAAGCACATTAAAAAACTTTTAAAATATTTATTTCACTTTGACAGGTAAACAAACACATAACTTCAAAAATACAAATTTGGTTATAAAATGTACAGCATTTTGGCGTTCAAAATTTAGCAAGTGACGCTCCGCATCGGAAAATCTGCTTTTATACCTTACCAAAAAAAGCTACCGTAACTATGGAAACATAAAAAATTTTTATAAACTTCGACAATATCTAATCCAGCTGGCTTGTCATCTCAGAAAATGGACCAATGAGAAGCGAGCTAGATTATGATCCAAAAATGAACTAAAAACTAATAATCTAAATAACTTGCTTATGAATCATGTTATGGTAGAATCAAAAATATATTTGAAATCTACATGAAAAAACGCAAACTTTGATACCAAACATGATCCACTAAAAATTACAAATAAACAAATAAACATTGACAAATTCCAC
The DNA here is from genome assembly GCA_014611495.1 of Limonius californicus. Taxonomy (NCBI): domain Eukaryota; kingdom Metazoa; phylum Arthropoda; class Insecta; order Coleoptera; family Elateridae; genus Limonius; species Limonius californicus. The sequence goes on along the minus strand of JABXWE010004807.1, from coordinate 931 downwards.
AATTTGACAATAAACAAATAATTAAACATTAATATGCAAATTAAACACACTTAAACTAATCTACTAACACCCTAACATTGTTTATAAAACATTTCAACCAGATTAAAATACATAAATATGCGAAATTTAGACAATTTTAAAACGTTCAAGGCCAAATGACAAGCAAACATAAATAAATTGATAATTACAACATTGTTTCTAACAAATTATACACCAAAAGATGCCCCGTCTTATTACTCAACTGCCTTTAACACAAAAATTCCCTTAGGAATACAATACAAATCACAATTTACAGAAGCATAGTCAAAATTGTCAAAATTAGCTTAAGGCATAAATATTTAAACAAATACAAGATTGTAGCTATGGGAAACACGATGAAAATCATATAAACCACCTGTAGTAACTTTATACGTAAATAAATAGCTGATTTTAAACATAAATAAAAAGTATTTCATACTATTTCAATCTTAGTCAAAGAAAATCAAGTTTTACGCAAATAAACAAATAAATACATCTTTATTGCTAATGAAAATACGATGCAAAGTTGCCTCTTATGCCAATACAAAAGCATTCAATACAATATAAGGCCAAACAAACACATAAGTGTGCTAAAAGTCACAAAATTAATCTGAACTGTCAAATCGTAAACACAAATCCTAATGTTCTTTTAATTGCAGCTTAAAACTCAAGAAAAATCATTGCAAGGCTTATTCACAACGTCTGAAAAGGAAATCCAATACTAAAATTCCAGAGGATGAACGAAAAAACCTGCAATTCCCACATTATTACTTCCCGAAGGCATATCGGAAAGAACAACGAATGACCTCGTTTGAAATCTGTGTGTAAACGACTCATTTTCATACAGGAAAGCTACACATAGCTTCTATGCTTTATATTTAATTTGAATTTAGTTATTTTATTGGGTGTAACA
>JABXWE010004806.1:0-34967 GCA_014611495.1 Limonius californicus | reverse complement strand
ACAGACAATAGATCCTAAATTAGTACCTTGATCCAGAATCTAGATACTACCCAACACTGGCTACAACTCTAAAAACACCCTGTCTGTTCTTTTGACCACGATATTGTACATGTTCCGTAAATAAATATTAGGTAGGTGCTAAGGTACCTAACTAATTTTTGTCGAATTTTTATAAATCAGGAGGTTCTGGACATAGCGAAAGCTACTTTTGTTTGATGTTTTTTGCTTAAAATAAGCGTCGAAAATTGTCACAATTATTTAATTACCTACTAAATACTATACTCAATAATACGAGAATAAAAGTCTTTAACAAGGTAAGAAAAAAATTAGATTTAGATTACTTAGGACACACACATATGTATGTATACAGGATGTGTTAAGAATGGCGGATAATATTTACATCACGTGATTCTACGTTGAAAACCAAGAAAAAACTTTAGTACCAGTATAGTGTTAATCCTTTGATTATGGAGTTATTAGTGACCAAACTTTGTTATTTTTTTGGACTATGGTTGAAAAATACATTTAAATAATATTCACAACTCATAGTCCAGCAAGTAAAATAAGCAATCAAATATAAATTTTACCATTTTGACAATCAATTTACTTATAATTAGTCTTTAACAATACAAAATCTTTGCTGTTTGTAATTTTGGAAGCCGTTGGTGGAGTAATTTTTGGATTTTGAGTATTAAAATTAAATAGATTGTTGCATGTATGATAAACAGCTTGTCATTAATGTCATTTTTTAAACTTGTAAATGTTTCAAAAAATGACATTAACGACGTTGGTACATACTTTATTTAATTTTGTAATTCAATCAATTACAATATACGATCAAGGGTAACTAAATGCATGCATTCGCTTATGTTTGATTGGACAGTGTTGCCAAATTAAAAAACTTTCAATTGCCAATAATCTAAAAACTCTTCGTTTAACACCAAATTGGTAAAGGAGTCGCAATGTAAGAAGACCAGAGTAGGATTAAAATGAAAACCCTAAGTTGCGACACTGCATCCTTTTTTAGCTGTGCCTCCTGTCTCTTATAGCGCAGCCCCATATAAATTTAAACTGCATAAAGGGTTTAAACAATTTTTACGGAGCTGCTTGTTTGTTAGCATTTATTTTTACATTACACCTATATAGCGGTACGTATTTGCAAAAATTTTAATTACCCGATTACCCATAATTCATACAAAAGAAATAAGAAACGACTAATTTGTGTTTTTTTGAATAGTCATTAGGGAATTTCATAATGAGATGCTGCTACGAAAGCTATTATTCACACATTTTGAATTAGACAGATGAAGGAAATAAGAAAATGCAGTTAAAGGCGAATTATTGGCGTGTAAACATGTATACTTCGAAGCAGATCTGAAAAGAGGCATTTGGTTTTAGACGGTAAATGCCGCCAGTGTAATTTGGAATGTGCTTCAGTTTATGCAGCTGGAAAGAGAAAATATGGGTGCGATTGTTCGTTTTACTAGTTATGTGAAACGTACAGCACATACTCTTTAAATAAGTAAAAAATCCGTTCGAAGAATAATTTTTACGTAAAATTTATTTAATTTATTGGTGTTAGTTAAGTAATAACCTTCATTCGAATTTTTTTAATAAAATAGATGTTAACAGCAACGCATTTATTATCTTAAAATTGTTTGGAAAGCGCTGACTTTAAGGAATAAATCCCTCCACACTTTGGCAGGTATGGTTTTCATTTTAATCCTACTTTGGTCTTCTTGCGTTGCGACTATTATAGGGTTAAGTTGGATAGCGTTGCCAAATTAAAAAACTTTCAATTGGTAATAATTTAAAGACTCTTCGTGTAAGACCAAATTGATACTAGAGTTTTTCGCTCGTTTTTGAACGTAAAAGCATTTGATTTAAATATTATCCGCCATTTTTAATACAACCTCTATTTAACATATACGCGGTGTTTTAAAATGTAGTGCCAAAAATGTACCTACCGTTCAAAACAAAAATTATCCGAAATTTAAAAAAATAGAAGATAATTTTTAAAAAATTTAAAACCTCTATGATTTTGTTTAAATTTTTCTCATGGATAGTGGCCCAGTTCAAAACTCCGACTTGGGTTGTGGTCGGCGTTTTGGACGAGGCTCGTACTTGCATTATAGGACATTTCGCCGAATGACCAAAACGCCGACTCGCTTTGTGGTCGGCGTTTTGGACAAGGCTCATAGGTGCGCTCGTGGACATTTTGCCGAATGGCCAAAACGCCGAATCGATGTGCAGTCGGCGTTTTGGGCCAAATACAAATTTAGATTCGTATTCGGCTCCGACGCCATGTTCACGAACGATGTGACGTCGCTTAGCGCCGTTCGGCGTTTTGGACACGAGTCGGCGTTTTGGTCATCAACACCATTCGGCGTTTTGGACACGGTCGGCGGAATGGGAGTCGGCGTTTTGGGCGAAATATCGAGTCGGCGTTTTGGGCATTCGGCGTTTTGGGCAGTCCCCAATTCATGGACAAAGTTGGGTTTATATGGGTGATGTTTCGCTCCTCGAAATATCTTTAAGACTGTACCTGTTACCTATACCTCAAGTTGTTAAGGTATCTGAGTTGGTTTACCTTTAGGTACATGCCTAACATGTTTAAACTCTTTGAACTTTTTGCTATTTGACAATAGATTGACATAGGACATAGGGGGATATAGAACTGTTAAAGACAATTATCGAGGTTACAGTAGAAGTGAAAAACCGTAGAGGAAGACCCCGATTGCCGAGCGATTGGGTGAGTTTCATTAAATAAATTGTAGGTTGGTTCTTTATTTCGAATTCGATTTCCAAAACCAATCTTCATGAGTATTTCTAATTTCTATACGTTCTCTTTCTGTTAGACTTATTTTGATTATTAATGGGGTACTAATTATTTCATAAATTCTTAAAAAACTGCAATTATTAACTGTCACAAATAACTGACACAATTACTAGTTTCTATAGCAACTATCACTAAGTACAATTGTACAGAGTGCAATCTCCAAAAGTTAAGATTATCATATTACATTTTGATAATATTTCTTAAACTTTTTCTCATAAATATATAAAATTTGGGCTTACTAACAATATTTATTGTTTAGCTATCCAAATTCGTTAAAATATACAGGGAATTGTATTTCAAATAACAAAGTTGGTGTCACTTCTGGTAAACCGGAAGTGCTACTGAGTTGCCATGAGTTGTTCATGTGCCAAAGAATGCCAATTCAAAAATGTAAGTTGTGTCCCTGCGTTTTTCAACAAAAACAATTGCCTTTATTTCATTGAATGTATTTGTTTCAGCATGGACTCACTGTATATTCGAAAAATATTAGTAGTTAATGGCGGTAAAAATTTAGGAAGAATTACTTATGAAAATTCTCTATATAAATCTAAATGTTAATAGAGGCGATTATAACCGATAGAAGCTTTGCAATTTAAACAAATATCAAACAATAAAAAAATAATGTTCTATATCAGAGTTCCGTTCATATTATTTTAAACCACCTTGAACAATTTTTAGCTAAACTCCATCTCATACGGTTACCTAGCTACCGGATTAGTACATACATATAAATTTTTTTGACATCCAAGTACTGGTTCTATTTCATTCAGACCTATTAGTAATAACGTATCTCAACACAGAACATAAACTATTAATAGTGTTCCATTTTTTTTGGTGTTTTAAGTAATGCATATAAGCAAGACATGCAACTATTAGGGTGTTTGGTTTAATACGAAAAATTCCAGCAACGCATTTTTTGACAACGTGAAAACACTGAATTTTAGAAAAATATCCGTTTCTCAAATTTAGTATTATTTACCATTTGATATGAATTAGTTATGACCTCTACAACCTGTCATGTCGAAAAATAATAATAGGAGTATGCAATAGTTTCAATAATAATAATATTTCGTTTCAGCAACAAATTTTTAATAATCTGGTTAGTAAACAGTTATACATATATAATCTATTCAGGAGTGATTTGCCATCGAGCAGGCTGTTTTTTTTAAGTTGCATTTTTTAAATATTATTTGATCGATTTCTTGCAATGTCAAAATGAAATTCCCCATTTGCCAGCTCCTAGGGTCCCCTACTTTTCTAAAATAATCTAGTAAGTTTAGAAATAATGAAAAACATTATATACCAACTAAATTGTCAGAATGGTGAAAGTTATTAACAAAGTGACTAAACTGCAAATTGTGTAAGCTTTCAACTACTATAAAAGAGATAGGCCAGACTTCACACGATTTACCATTATAAATCGATTATTGATATATTTGGGAAAAGCTTGTATTATTTCTTAAATATGCAATTACAAATTACATTTTATCAGAAGGAGAGGACGTTCTGAAATCATCCATTTGTAGTAAACGTGCTAAGACGGACGTTTTCTTAAATTACACGTTTAGAAAAGATTTGCAACGACAAATTTGGCAGTATCATCTGAAGAATGAACATTTTACTCTTGACAAACTCTGGGCTGACTCTCGTGAAAATTTGGAATACAAGGGGGGCAGGACTACTTTATTCAAAATTATTAAATCAATGGATTACAAACACAAAATGGGGAATGGACGCAAAATTTTATGTGAACAAAAACACATTGTTGCATACAAAATTAAATTTTTGAGACATTTTCTCCAATATCAAAATTCTAGTGAAAATGCAACATTTGCGTACCTAGACGAAACGTGAATCTACCAAAACGGATCCGCGAGTCGTCAATGGGTACAAGAAACCGATCTTAAAAGTAACCCAGCCAAAATTAGAAGTGAGGGGAACAGGTTCATGATTTTGAATGCGGGATGTAATTTAGGCTTTTTGGAAGGGTGCGACATGTTACTAGACTCAAAGAACAACGACAGGGACTATGAATGGGAAATTTTTCAAAATTGGTTGGTTAATCAGCTGACTCCTGCTTTGGACAAGTTGCAAGGACAATTTGTCGTGGTTATGGACAACGCACCTTATTATTCAGTGCAGTTTGACAAGCCGCCCACATTTTCTTGCAAAAAAGGTGTATTGCAGGAACGGTTGATTAACCACCACAATGTCGAAATTCAGGGCAAAATTACTAAGAAAAAACTTTGGGAGTTAATTAAACCTTTTACAGCAGACGGAAATAAAAGATGCGTAACTCACCAAATTTTGAAAAAGCGCAAATATGAGGTTCTTCGATTGCCTCCATACCATTGTCAATACAACCCAATTGAAATGGGGTGGGGGTTTTGTAAGACCTATTACAATAAGCACATAAATTCGCAGCCGAAATCGAAAGACAAGGTTGCAAATTTATGGCGTGACGCTCTTTCAGAATGTACCCCCGACATGTGGCAAAATATCTGTGAGCATTGTGAAAAACTTATTTCGGAAGACTGGACAAAACATTTGGGAAATCTATCGTTTGAAAATATTCCTCATTTCATTATTTCAATTGGGGAATCTGATTCAGATTCGGAGGGTGCCAATGATTCAGATACTTCTAGTAATATCATGAAGGTGGAATAGGGTAGGGCATATTCTTTTGGCATCTAAATTGTGAATGAGTGTTTCACAGTTTTTATCTCGCCCGAGAAAAACACTGACCTCAGTGGAATACAAACTTGGGTCGCTTAGCACCAGAGGCAAACAGTCAACCACTGGACTACTATAATATCAATTTGAAACATGAGCGGTATGGACGTTAATTCTTCTTAATTTGCTGCAAGACCTAAATATAGGACAACAAAGAATGGCTTGGAATATGCTCTGTATACATACGATTTGAGTTCAGAATTCTCGTGTAAAAAGAACAGTAATATGTATTTGGAATGTGTTACGACAACATTTAAATTATAGTTATTATTTTATTTTTAATGAAATCATTATTATATCTAAGTATTATAAACCAATATTGAACAGAAATAGGCGGACGTTAAATGAACAAACAAGTTCCACTGGCAACATTGCCTGCTTTCAAAAAAACATAACCTCCATCAAGAAAAACTAGCATAACCCAACTTAATTAATTGACAAATTTGATTGATACCACACATTCCCCCAGATTTCCACAGCCTACTAAGTGGCAAATCAATTCTGAATAGATTATAATCATCGCTATCATCAGTATAGTTGAAGTCTATATTCAAACCTAACGTAATTACAATTTGATTTATTTGTTCAATCACACGTTCACGTTCCCCACATCCTTGTATTAATTTTTCAGCGTGTTTCACGGTTTTTTTACACTTTTCAGGCGTAACAACTGGTAATACTTAGTTTCAAGATCTTCATAATTTAGTTTACGAATTGACATATAGGCCAACAAAAAATGTGTATATTAGACAGCGTGAACTAGTTACTAGAAGCCAATACATTTTAGTAACCCCATGGAGTATTTATACTCCTACAAATGATCTTTCTAACAGCATTTTTATATTGGTAACGCGAAGTGTATCATTGACGTAAGTAGGAATCGTGGGTGGATAACTCATACAAACCGAACAAACAATTTTAAGCTTAAGTATAAAAGCATTTTGAGGCTGCTGTGAGCTAGAGGTTAGCCTGTTAGACTTCTACGCCGAAGGTCCTGGGTTCAATTTTCAGTACCGGAACATCGGATTTTTAACGGCCGTTCTTCCTCGCAAGGCAATGGCAAACCAGCGAGGTATTCTGCCTAGTATATCTTCTCTGGAGTAGAACTATTTACACCTCTCGTGGTTCGGAGCCCACGTTAAGCTGTAAGTCCTCAATGTCTGTGGTACTTTAAATGCGCAACACAGGCATATGAGAGAAGACCACTACGTCTCGTAAGAGCTAAAGCACTCGAAGAAGAAGAAGAAAAGCATTTTAAATCGAACCACAATATAAGTAAAGTAATATATTTAACTTCATCTTGGTAGTATAACTTTGCCAGTTAAAGTTATATTTGATAATGATGATGATTTGATTCAGATGATTGTGGAATTAATTGTATATTAAACTGCGTAAATGTTTTGAAAATCGATAAAAATAACTACGGCACTAGGTAGCACGCATTTCAAGTAAAATCTCCCAGCGAACGGACAGGGCGATGTTTAAGTTCGTACAGTTTTCCGATAGTTAGGTAGTATAGTATTTAGTTATAAATGTTACTATAAACTCCTCTTATAAAATAAATTATTATTTCTGTGTGAGACGTTTTTATCAATTAATATTATAGTTTTTTAATCTACCATGCTGGTTTTGTAATTTGTTAAATACATAAATTATTATATTGTGTAAGGCCTAATATTAATTTTTGTGGCTGTGTTATACTTCATATACGTAGTGTCTCACAATAGAATGCGCATAACCAAAGAATGTATTTATGACGTTATTGTGAAACGAAAACTTCTTATGATATATAGCTTAATCTCAAATGTTATTCGCATTTAAACATTGTTATTATTCTTTGAAACTCAAAATCAAGGAACACATTGGAAGCCTATGCTAATAAATTATGGCTATTTCATTCTGGATATATTTGTTAATTTAACAATAATTAAATCCATCACAATTATAACTTGTGCCTAGAAACATCGAACCCTATATATGAACACATACAAGCTCTAGCACCTCCACGTTTTGGTAGACAGATAAATGTAATCATTATATATAATGTTAACAGTAGCTAGGTAGGGGATCTGTTAATTAGCCACCAGGTCATTTGATCTTTCTACTGTTGTAATGTCATCAACATAAATTTCGATCAAGTTTTATATCGCAAATAGTGTTACTGAAAACGGCAAATTAATTTAAGCACTACAGCCTTCTGTTGACTAGCTTTGTCAGAAGTTTCATGAAATTCCATTCCTTAAAACTCACTTCTAGTGCGCCATCAGAAATGCAGTAAATTTGTTTAGAGGTACAGGCAGTATAATACGTACATCTGAAAGTGGGAAACAAGCCTTACATCTTCTAAAAAACTTTCGCGTAAGGTAAAGTATTGTAATTGCTACCAAATACTAAAGATATATTAAATTATATCGCACCAACATTTAAAATGATTTCATAAACCAGCTATACAGCTAGACAAACGTTAAATTATTTGCAGAAATTTTATGACAATTTTTTGATAAGTGAATGTTTACGGCCTGCAAGATCTGCTAATATCACACCTTTATACAATTTGTATTTACATATACAAAAACTATAATATTTAAAAGACCAATTGATACTATCCAAGAACTGGAGACGACGATTACACAAGAAAGTGCCAATTTTACCTCCGATTACCACAGAATATTTTTAACAATATGAGATGACGTGCAATTTTGCAAACAAAACAGATGATTTTGAACAACTGCTGTAGCCTGTAGTGAAAAAACGATTATCTTCAATAAAGTTCTCCCCAGAACCACCAATTACTACCTGAAAAAATAATTCCAAAGTAAGCTGAATATATAATAAAATGCCCACGGTGCAGTGGGTATGAACAAATTACTTGTTTACATTATTTGGTTCAGTGTATTACTGTTTATTAAATTGGAAAGCTTATCTTGTTTCTATGTTTAGTAAACATAGCATCTTCGTATTGTAGAAATTGCATACGCTTGTTGAGGTTTCTGTTTCAAAAATTTGCAGATATTGCGAATAATGCCAATTGATGTTCTGTTTCTAGCTGATACTGTACTCTGATGTTCTAATGTGTCTTCTATTTCAAGCTCAACATACAATTACAATCTTTTTTATAAATTTATTGTCCAGTTTTTAGATTTCATGAATCATTCTGAAATACTGCATTTTTTGGATACCTACATACCTGTATACCTGTATGCACACATAACACCATCAAATGAAGTGGTGTTAGTGTACGGCTATAAGACCTAATTATTTAATCACCAAAATGCTGTTGTGAAGAATCATAATTTATCATGGAATCTATATATCAACAAACAAGGCGCAAGAGCTTTTATAAACAGAATTGAGGATTATAATCGCTATGTTTGAACAATATCTTAAAGTAAAAGGAAGAAATTGAAAGCCACCGAAGAATGATGAAAATTAATTGGGTGGGCAAAATCAGTAATGCAGAACAAAACTGCAAGAACAAAAAACTCTATGGGAAAATAATATATAAAAATGAATACTATGATCGAGCACAGATTAAGTATTGAGAGAATACTTATAATAATACTATATGGAATCTTAGAAGGTAAAAATGCACTAGGATGACCAAGGTTACAAAATACGTAACAATTACTGTAGGATACCTTATAAACCAGCAAACATACAAAGTCTTAAACAGCATAGTCTAGGATACATGAACATGGCAAACGGTGTTGGAGCAAACTAATCAAAAAAAGATTGAAGGCTAGAAAATGACCTTTTCATGCAATACTCCCATACAGTAGACTTCCATTTACTAATTTTTTCTATATATACCTTTTGCGAGAACCTTGACCTTGATACACAATTACATGTAAAAATACCTCTACATTATGATGTAAAGCCTCCACGTTGTGATGTTTTTCTTTAAACTTTTACGATATTACGCATGTACCTATACAGGAATAATTTTGAGCGGATTATGACATTCTATATCTCATGCGTGTTTTTCCAAAAATGCTTTATCTTCTTCGTCAAGCATAAATTTAAGTTTGTAAGCGGAATAAAATGTTCCCAAATCTCATGGAAGTAGTACCTTTGCATAGTTTATGGATAAGATTTTTGTGGTGCAATAGGATAATCTTTGGTTTTCACATCTCTGAATGTGCAATTCATCTACCATTGAATATACATGTGTTGATTGTTATTTGTTGTTGCAGTAAATTGTATATTAGTATTAGTTATAGTAGTATTAGTTATTAGTTATGTTGGTATTAGTGTGTGAGTTATTAAAGGTGGGTAAGAGCACGTGAAAGCGTGCTCCAGTCACCATTATGTTGTATATGTAATTATGTATGTGGTAATTAATAATAAAAGTTATCACCACCACATTGTTAAACTAAGCAGTTCTTGAAAATGGCAAAAAACGAAAATATGTGGGTAACTATTGAAGACAAGTTAAAGTTGTTGGAAGATATCGATAAGAGTGTCAAACAATGTGTCGGTAATTGTATAAAACAGAACAAAGAACAACATTGTGTGACATTTACTTTTATAATTAAAATAACGCTTGAAATGTTGCCGACTATCAAATAAACTACTCAAAAATGAATAGAGATATTGCAGTGTAAAACACTTAAGGGCAGCACCAATTGCCACCACTTCCTTTCACTTAACTTAAATTTATTAAATTCTAATACCGCATGGCACCTCCTCTTGCAGTAATAACTGATCTGCACCTTGCTGACATGCTTTCAATGCAATTATCAATATGTTCTTGTGGAATTTGAAGCCACAGTACCGGCAATACATCTCTCAGCTGTGGCACGGTAGTAGGCCTTGGATTATGATGATCCAGCTGTCTCTGCAAAAGGTCCCATGCATGCTCGATGGGTGTGAAGTCTGGAGATGGCGGACGAAGAGCAAGATCGTTTTTTTCCTCATTTCGAAGCATCTCTGAAACAACCCGAGCACGATGCGGCCTTGCGTTGTCGTCAAGAAAAACATATTCCCGACCAACGGTGTTGCGATGGTTCAGAACATGGTCCATAATGATCTTTTGGGCATAGCGTGGCCCGTTAGTGTACCATTATAGATATGGAAGTCAGTACGCCACCCTAAAGAAATTCCAGCCTATACCATAAGACCACTACCAAAGGCAACGACTGGTTGGGTATACTGAGGTAAAGTACGATGTCCGGCACTACGATATACACTTTGGCGCCGGTTATTATTTTCTTTTATGAAGCTTTCACAGGCCTTGTGTTCGCGTTGGTGTGAGGCAAGGCTAACCTAGTTTGTGCTATGCACAACAGGGCCCGACTCTGTGGGTTACCGTGTTGGTGCGAAACCATGCTTGACTTGCCTGGGGTGTGAATGTTTTTGTTTATGATGTTGTTACTCCTCTAATGCGACCGTAATAGGAGGAATGGCATTAATCTGATCCCCAATGGTAAATGGAGACCGGGAGCAATTGATAAATTACCAGAAGTGGATCCTCACGAAGTGCTGTGATGCGGAAAGATCCACTGCCAGGCAGTGGTACCTGTTTCTCTAAGGCGCGAAAGGGCACGTAAAATTACGCCCTGTGTAGTTTCTAACATATCAGCAATATCAACCTGGCGGTCTCCTCTTTGGTGCATAGCGACGGCTAAATTTTGTTGTTCTATTGTTAAATGGTTTCTCTGCATAGTTGTATATTATTACGAACACAAATGTAACACACGAATAAAAAACAATTAACAAACAAACATCTTAAGAAGACAGGAAAGATTATTCAATCAAACACACAAACTCGACTTGCCACTAATACGGTTAAACAATTGCAACTAGACTCAATTATTTTTTAACATCAAACATTGCAGCTAATTATCAATAATAGACGACCATTAGCCGCCAAATACAAACATATCATTTATATTACAATATCTCTATTCATTTTTGAGTGGTTTATATGATATTAATTACGTATTTATACATTAATTCTATATAGTGATCTGTTTTGGATACTTTCCAACATCACTATGTGGGGGTTCGACTGTATTTCTAAAGTTACATACTGAGAAATAATTATTTTATATTTTTAAGAAAACAAACCACTGTAATAATGTTACCTTGCCAACTTTCAAATAGTTCTTAAAAGTTAAAAGTGCATAGTATAAGTAGAGACACATGTTTTGATTTCAGTATTCAATATTTATTAACATTTTCGAGATTATACGGTACTTCTAGCTTTAGAAACATGAAGTGGCTGGTGTATTCAATAAAGCTAAACACTAAAACTAATTATAAAATGCTTCCGTAAATCTGTCATTTCGATTGTCCTTGATACTACATATTTTGTTGGGATCCTTACTTTATTATTATTGTTACTGTAACAGTAAGTGTTTTCAAATAAGAAATAGTTTAATTTGCTACGAAGGCTTTCGGACAAATATATGTGCACAATAGCAACATGAATATGCAGATAACTTTTTAACCAGTAACTTGCGGCAACACCTTTGTGTTCATTCGTTTTAGGACATAGTCATAAACGCATCCTTGATGTGTGGGTATCGTGTTATAGTAGATTAAGGCACCTATCCATAGATGTGCAAACATTACATTTTCAGTTCTACATGTTTTGCATTAACCAAAAATACAGCAACACGCACAGTTGCCTTCTCTAGAGAGTGATCACATTTACACGGCCCTTTACTTAGGAAATATATCTTTCCCCTGCTCAACTTTTGAGGTTTCTAAAGTTATAATGCATTCCCTAAAGCTGTATAAATAACTAGACCAACATAAATAAATATTCCTTTGCTACATTTTTAAAAACTTTTTTGTCCAACAACATCCCCTCCTAAATATGCAACCCATTGTTCGCAATTCACAATTTATTTATTTTTAAAACCTATTATGTACTTACTGGTTATTTTACTAGCCTATTTATACTATAAAAACACTTGTTTCATAAAGTTTAACAACTATTTCGAATATTCCCTTCAAACTGAAAATGTAAAATAAAAAATGAAATAAATTCAAAGGCAAAGAGCGCTTGGTTTGCTGAAAGTTTTAGACCGGTTTAGAACGCCGAAGCAACTCTACAGATAAATAACATGGCGGAAACTGCATTATAAACTGTAAAACTGCTATTTTGATGATTAGCCAGCGTTTCAGCTAAAGCTTAGAGCGGGCGAGTTTATAGCAGCTTCAGTTTATTGCAGCTTTCGGCTCATTCCTAGTCTAGTGGTAAAACAGTCGCCATTTTATCACCACGACTCTAATAAATACAGAGCCCATTGTCACCATGTCGTGTTATTACTATTAGATGTTTGCCTTAACTTGCAATTTGCGTCCCTACATTTTCATTTTATGATCCATGAAACAAGCGTTTTTAAGAGGGCGTTAAGTAAAAGTTACTTCGATGTAAAATTCTTAGTCGACAGTCGACCATTATACAAACCTGCTTGACAATGCGGAATGAATTTACTATGACCACGACAAATATACAGGCGGATATTGTGAAATGTGTAAGTGTAAACCATTCCTGGTATGGCTACTGGGATGGAATACTGAAACACTAATGTTTTGATATCAGTTGGCAGAAACCTAACAATTTAGGCATTATTACTTAAAGGAACGCTTATGAGCCTAAGTCAGAACACTAGAATTTTGATTTGATTATAGGCAAAATACAACTGAAATGAAAATTTAAAGGCCTCATTTAAGATTAGCATATAGAAAAGAAGGCAAGGAGGTTAACAATTAGATAATATATACGTTTCCCTTTTTAATAATGATACCAACATATGACAGTTAAATGTATATTAAGTATAAAGTATATCTAACATTATGATTTAGAGAAAATAATGTTAGTAACTCGAACAGCTTTTAATATCGAATAACTATATAGACTAGAGTAGGGATTTAATGATCTAAAATGGTTTATATCAAGGAAAAGCGATATAATTTTAACACCAACTGGCACCATAGAATGGAAAGTAAAACAGGGGAGCATGTATTGATGATGAATTACAAAATTGGAAAATACAGAATACAGAAATACAGAATACAATCGTTCGACCTTTACTGTAGCACTAACACAAAAATAACAAATAATTTGTTCTTGCAAATAAAATTACAAAAACAACTACTACGGCTACGAATTGTAAGCAACCACTACGCTACATTTATATATGTTATTTCAATGATACTTTGCAAATACCTTAAAATTAGAAAGTAGAAGTATTCCTTAACGTGTACCTGTACACTGTCGCCTGAACAAGAAGTGTAATAGCATAGAGGTATAGACAGAAGCGTAAACCAAAATACGCATTCTTTTTAGTACACTTTTAAAATATTCTAAAACAATGTTTGACTACGCAGAGGGATATTCAAAACGGCATATCTACTGTGGTTTACCGTCAAACTTATATATTGCTTTAGTAGTTTTTCAAACTTGCGTAAACTACTTTCTAAGAAACTAAGAGTTTACCGTAAACTGCTCCAGTACTTTAAGATAAACAGAAAAGTTACACACAGAGCAGCTTCCTGTTCAGTACTGATATAGTCCACACATACGTAAAAATAATTTTCTCTTTTGAACAACTTGAGTCGAGTGCTGTAAAGAAAATATAGATGCTGAAATTTACTTTTTGCATTGACACATCTGTACACATTATTAAGCTGTATGTGTTGCCTGATTTTGAAATAATACACACACCTGCATAAATAGGCAATCAAACGGTTAAACTTTTCAAATACACCCAACTGTCTTTTCTTGTCTAGAGTTAGTATTTAACAATTTAGTTCCTACTCTGATCATTTCTTTTGATGAAGTTGTGGTATTTTAAATAAATCTCTAACCCCTGAAAAAAGGATTATTTCAGGTAAGCCTTGGCCTTGCTCAAATTTATACTCCAGTTTTCAATTTAAATATTAATAGAATAAACTTTTTATTATCTTCAATATGATATTATTAGTCATCACTCATCAGTAGTATAAACACCTTCATTAATTTCAGTTGCAGCATTTGTTTAGCTAAATAATAGAACTTGACGAATTCGATTTGCTTTAATTTTATTTGTCAATAATGTTTTTCTTCCTTTCCTTGGTTCCGGAGACATTCAGCCTATAAGGCTTATTGTGTTCACCCAATCCAAGATCTTATTTTTTTTTACTAAAGCATACAAGTCACTCATGGGCTGTGTATAAAAGTTTTCCGGTTCCATGTATGGTTGCCTGAATATGCATTGTCTTTTATCAGCCAATCTCAGCTGCACAGAATATACATTGCGGTTTCTGCTACCTCACTGCAGAATCTGCGTGTGGAGTGTACATCAAAATTCTTGATCCTCCTAAGGTGCTCCTTGACAGTCGCGTGTCATGTTAGAAAGCCCGTGAGCATTCTTAGCTGTGTCCTGCTTAACATAAGTAGCTATGTGGCTCTGTTTGTGCTAGGTCCCTTAATAAATACCTTGCTATGGGTTAACCCTGGTCTGTTGGTCCATTAAACTTTATATTGGTGGCATGGATCCATTCGCTGAGTAAACCTTTTTTAATAGGAATGGCTGTGACATTTGCAGCAGTAAATGATATATGATACACGCTTTCTCCTTGCGAAAATATATAGACCCCTACGTGAGTACATACTGCTACGAATCCTGCTAATAGCAAAATTGACTTTTGTAGCCTTAACGCAAAATATAGATGTACAATAGAATTACAATTTTTAGAACTATACTTATCCTCAGTTACCTAGCTGATAGCGACTTCCAGCTATTCTAAACTTACATCTTCTTTGGGAGAAACATTTTTTTTTCAAATTATCTGAAAAGCATATGTTACAAATATCTGTACATTCATTATGTACCTACATAAAATTTCTTTTTTAATGCCTCCAGTTGCTGATGAATTAAGTGTCTCTAACATGTACCAACGAGAGGCAGGTTCGATGGTTAGAGGATTTATTAAAAATCGTTTCATTCTGTTAGATGATTTTAGGACAACTACCAAAGTTATTTAGGTTTAGGCCTGTGTTTGTAGAATTCTCTTTGGGGGTGACTGAGATAGGACTGAAATTCAAACAACTAACAGGTGTTCATAAAACCCCCAGGAGATGATGGGTCACCAACAACCGTCCCGTCCCACTGCAACCTATCTTGACGCTGTCAGACTCGTATAGCAAGTCAAAGTTTGAGCTGCTGAGCGAAGAGCAACTATTTGTAAAGATACCGATTTACTTGGTTTACGCATATTGTATTTAAATATATGAGGGGTAGTTCATTATTTAATGTCCCTGATATAGAAGCAAATGACAATTGAAACAACTTTATTTCGCAACACAATCCCCTAAAAGGTTAAAAAACTTAGACCAATGATGCAGAACTTGAATGCCTTTATAAAAAAGCTCTCTGTACTGCACTGCAAACCACTTATTCACAGCCGCCATCACCTCTTCATCGCCCGAAAAATCAGTTCCCCAAGATAATCTTTTAATTTGGGGAAGAAGTGAAAGTTAGTGGGGGCCAGATTTGACGAATAAGGAGGTTGTTCTAAAATTGCTAATCGGGCATTGTGCATACTAGCCGTAGAAACACAGCTCTTGTGAGCGGGAACAGTGCAACAGAACGCTGCATTTCAATTTTCCACGCCTTTTCTGCTTTACAGCCTCACGAACTTTTGGTATGAGTTTTGCGTAATAGTCTTCCGTTATTGTCTGACCGCGTGGTAAATAATCAACAAGAAGAACTCCCTCAAAATCCCGAATTACTGTTGCCATTATTATGGCATTATTTCCGACCGATGAAGTCACATGAAACTTTCGTGAGGGGGGGGAACCACGATGCCACCATTCCACACTCTACCGTTTTGAATCTGATTCAAAGTGATGAACACAGGTTTCATCTACAGATACAAATCTTTCCAAAAATCCATCGAAACCCATGTCCATTAATCTCATATTGCTCATAGCAGTCAGAAACCTGACTCACTTCTGTACAGTGACAACATTTTGGGAATCCATGCTGCGCAGAGTTTTTCAGGCGCAATTCCTCGTACACAAGTTTTTTAACGCTTCCAACGCAAAAGACACGCTTCGCAGCAATATATCCGAACGTAACCTATATTTTCTTGAGGGACAACAACTTTAGTCCAGCAGTTGGTGGATGTTGATACGACTTCCTTCCTAGTTTGATATCCCGGCACACATTCTTAATTACTGGATATGACGAGCTAGAATAACTCAATACTCCGGACAGTTCATTATAAATTTCCTGCGGTGATAGACTCTTCTTAAAAATCTATTTAATCACAGCCCTTGCCTCGAATTTTTCCATTTCAACAAAATCATTAGCATCAAAGTGATATTAGATATATAAATTTTATTAACAAGAAGATAGACCCCTGCATACATTAATGTCAATAACTGACATTTCTAGGAAAAAAATTATTGATTTGTCGGTCTACGCCTTCTATGTTAAGAACAACAAATGATTAAGCATCCTCCTAGTTTCCAATAAAAGAAATTGCCTCTGGTTTGCGTCAATGAATTCCTGCTCTTGTTCTTATTCAACGTATGCCCATTTCTAATAATAAAATAAATTTATTTTAAATGCCATACTTTAACCTGATGCAAAGAACAGTTAATAACTTTGTAAAAATGGCAAATTTATTTAAATTAATAAAATAAAACAAAGTTACGCGAAAACATCAAAATAGAGATAACATAACGATAAAAAGTGTTAATATAAAATTAATATTTTATGGCAGATAAGTAAATTTTTGATCAGCTTATATGCTAGGGGTTCAACTCCTCAAAAGTAACGTTGTGGTAACAGTTATGGTTTCGTACGATTAATATTTACCACCAAACGCAGAAGCATATAAGACCTTAAACTAGGTTTATAAATCACTGCTGTTGTTAGATATTAGTATTATTACTGTCACTATATTTATACAACGCCACAATACGAAGGCTGACCCAACAACTAAGAAATGTAATTTATGAAGAACTTGCTCTCTAAAGATTTCTACATTTTAAGTAAACTTCTGGCGGTTGTTAATCATAGGTTTGATATCTATCGGGTGATTTCAGCCGACACCGTGTGTTCATAAAACGCGAGTTTTATAATAAAATGTGAAGTAAATTTAAAGGTCAGAAGGCTGCTGCAGATTTTATTATACCGGTTCGTGACATTAAAAATTAGCTATTATAATTACCCTAGAATATGGTACAAGGAAGCTTGTAAACACGTGCAACTAAGTACAAGCACTAAATTTAAAATACGAGCAATTTTTATTAAGATCTTTCAACTGCGGTCCTGTTCGCCGGAACATTCCTAAAGTAATTAAGTTGTTACGAAGGGTCCGAGATGCTTAATTAGAGAAATTGTTCTGCATTGGGTAGAACTTTAATTAGTGGGGAATAGATTGAAGGTACAAGACAGGGATGGAGCCCTTCACACTTGCTGTTTACCTTTGCTTTCCCGGCTAGTGCTAGTGAATTATTGTTTGTTTTGGAGTGCAGGTGTTCGTTGGCGATAAATTTTTGTGTCTCTGCTACCAAGCAAATTTAGATGTTTATTACGCTCTAAACGATTTAAACTTTTGGCCAGTGATTAATATACCCCCCTTTGCTTTCAATTTTCACAACTCAGTCATTTAGGTTTCTGGAGTGCGCACGTTTACATAATAATTCATAAAATAAATTAGACGAACAGTTTAGGCCTGCGTCACGCACTTCCTACGTAAAATCCAATTTTGTTTAACAGTAGGTTTCTAAAAAGGTTGTAAAGCAACGTTTGTTTTGCTTTCCAAGTGTCTCTTGTGTTCCTTTGTTGTCATTTTCGACAGCCCCTAGCCGACATCTATTTCTGCTCGTGACACTCCAATCGCACTCTTTGACGTCAAACTTGTTCGTGCGATTCTTATTTCCGACTTATCCCTTTTATGCAGTTCTTTCTTTTTAAAGGCTCGTAGCTTGTCCGTAGATTTATGAACTCATGTGCATTTACTAGCATTTTTTTATATCTATTTGTCAAGAAAGTCATTTCAATAAATGTGCAATATTTCCATCGTGTTTTATCATTGCAGTCTTCGATATAATCAAAAAGAAGGGTTTATGTGTACAAAGAATGTCCGGTTCTTAAGGTACGTTAACGCAGTATGCCAGTTACAGTACTTCCATTAAGGACTGTCTTTAGTTTCAGAATTACCAGCGCCAGAACAGTCACAAGATGTCAGTCTCAACCGAGAAATGTTTCGTGTTAGATAGATAGATTAAACGCAATAGTTATTGTCAAACTCTGTGAAAATTATACCAAGTGAAGCGACGAAAACGAAGAGGAAGGCTGATAGAAGGTGTAAGGTTGTGGCACGACAAGGCAAGACCACACACCTTGAACCAAACGAAAGAAGGTTCTAGGCTATTCATCCCACAGTTCAGACTTGATTTTCATTTTCTCGGTTCATTGAAGATATTTATTGGGTAAAAAGTTTAATGACGACGGCGACCGAGAAGGTGTACAAGATCTTCTGCATCGCTGAGATACGTGTCTGAAAATTGGCAAGGATTATGTAAACCAGCTTGTTAGAAATTCGTAAATGTAGTTTAGTAACAGTACAATTCCGCTACATATACAGGGTGATTCTAAAAATGTGAATAAAACTTCAACCGCGTATAGCTGAGGATATTTAAGCCCTAAATCACCTAGAAATTTTTCTTAATTCGGGGTCGTGCGGCTAAAATTTTTTTTTAATAAGTTCGCTAAAATGTAAGCTTTTTGGTTCTTCATCCGATGTTTATAAACTTTGTTGTTCGGGAAAGCTAACAGTTCAAGATTAATTTCTAGTTTGTAAAGTATGTACTATTGATGTACATCAATTATAGTAATATTAATTTGCAATGGTGTTCTACTGCCACTTAAAACAAGAGAAAAATTGCATCGCTATGTAATTATATCACCTTCCAAGAAATATATGTAATTATACAGTGAGTTTGAGTTCACGATAAAAGAAATAAATTCAATAAAATAAAGGCAATTGTTTTTGTTGAAAATCGTTCGGACCCGTCACTTTAGATTTTTGAATTGGCATTTTTTTGGCCCAACTCAATAGCACTACCGGTTTTCCCGGAAGTGACACAACTTTCATATTTAAAATGCAACATTTTGTATATTTTATGGATATGGACAGATAACCAACAAACGTTTTCATAAAATTCACATTTACCATATTTATGATAAACATTTACAGAAATATTTACGAAAATTATAAAAATATGCAATGCAAAATAAAAGTTCAGATAATACCTTAACAGTACCTTAAGCGATTGATAAACATAAATAAACTTTTATAATAAATGTGTAAACTGATACCCGTTCATTTCAATGTATTTCTCAAGTCGAGCAATTTGAATTTTGAAGTATATCAGGCGAAATTACTCGGATTTCTTGGCGAATACGATCTTCCAAGTTGGTTAATTTATTAAAGTATACTTTGGATTCTAAACAACCTCACAAAAAAAATAGAGAGCTGTTATATCAAGTGACCTAGATAGTTACTCAATAGGTCTCCTGGTTCACCTAGTCGACTAAAGCATAAAGCGGAGGTGCTCCATCCTGCTGGAAAAATATTTGATCGTCTGGTAGATCCGGATTTTGGTGATTGGGAAATAGAGCAGCTAAATCAGGAATGATATGTGACTGAAGAAACTCCAGGTAGCGTCCTCCGTTAAGTGTTCCTTTAAAAAAAATATGTACCCAGAAATCTGTTACCTACAATTCCCACCCATACATTAATTTTCTGAAGACGTTGAGCGTGCATCTAGTGCGGAATTTTTGTCGCCCAATACCTGAAAGTCCTATTGATGGTACCATTTAGAAAAAACGTTGCCTCATCGTAAAAAACTATTTTCTGAATTAAATTAAAATTTTCTTTACGCATTCGGATTATTTTGTCGCAAAATTCGACCCTACGGTCAAAGGCGCATTCTAACAATTCATGGACAAAGTTGGCTTTATACGGGTGATATTTCGCAACTCGAAATATTTTTGAAACTATACTTGCTCCCAAATTATAATTAATTGAAATTTTTCTAACTACCACATGAGAGCCGACCTCGGTGGTCTAGTGATTAGCGCATTTGCCTTTAGATCCAAGGGACGCGGGTCGAACATGGTCGAGGTCGGTGAGATTTTTCTAGCGGGCAAAAATCTGAAAGTGCGTCATTTGTCGGATAAGAAGTAAATCCGTAGGTCCAGTGCCACTGCGATATGTGACACGTTAAAAATCACTATTGGAGTTGGAATTACCACAGATACTTCGTTAAGGTGTATAATAAGCCAACGATGGCTGCAATTTTCTTTAGCTTCTAATAGGATGTTGCTCTTTCTGTTAGACACATTATGTTGATTGATGGAATTCTAGTTATGTGATTAGTTCTTTAAAAAAACTGCAATTATTAGCTGTCACCAGTAATTCTGATAAGACGATTAATTTGTATGGCAACTAACTTTTCCTCGACTATAAAAAATTTAACGATAGATTTACAGAGTCAGGTTCAATAGTCTCCAACAAAGAAATTTCATTGTTGTAGTTCTCATATTTATTTTCACGTGGAATCTTTGCTTTTGCTTTGTTTACAGGGTTAGTTCTACTTTGTTGTAAACTAGTCTATCCGATGGTGAGCCTTCTAACATCAAGCATTAATATATTTTTTATTTATTACAAAATCTAACAGGCTCGCGGTTGAACCAGAAACATCTGTTGGACCTAAAAAGGTACTTAACATTCTCAGATTAACGGTGCAGTCATTAAGCATCTCTGGGAAATAGGAAACAAATTTGTATGTAGACGACATCTTAATACGGTAGCCTCTTTGACTATCAGATGTAAAGGACTTCCAAAGACTACGTGTGATATCGTTACTACAAGCAAGAGCGCATTTTTTAAACCAAGCATTTGGTTGCCCTGTTTAAAGCAAATAAAATATATAAACATTTACAAAATACTAGGTATGTATTAAAAATAGATAAAATATTAAGTATAGGCGGTTGATGTCCATGTGAATAGTAACAGAAATCAATATGCTTTAGACTGAAACGGCGGATTGCTCGCCCAGCAGTTCGAAATTTGAATTTGGATAAAAAAATAGAACAGTGAAGCAAATTGTTTAACAATACGAAGAAAAGGTAATATTCAATGTATGTCGTATCCAAGGCAGAAAATTAAATAATTTGAAAATAGCATCATTTAAATGGCGAAAACTGAACCACAACTGCAGAAAATGATCAGAACTTAGATGATCAATTGTAAAGGTTTCATGGGCTTAAACGGAATTGTGACACATAAACGATGCTATGCCCTAACGTAGCTCGTTGGAGGAGGGGAGGTTCCTTTTGTAAAATACACCGCGCTTAAATGTCCTTAACGGACTTTTCACATTACTTTTAATAAAGATCAAAATAACAGAATTAAGTGTAAAAAAAACATTTAATTAAATTTAAAAAAGCAGACAAAAATACCTGCAAAATGGTTAAATGATTATAATTTGGTAAAGAACAAACATAAACATTATTGAAAAAAAGAACAAAGTTTGAAACAAACAATCTTAATATTAAAAAAATTCACACACAGGTGACAACAATAATACCTACCTGAAAAAAAGATACTGCAGAAAGGCCTTGTACACGCAGTAGTTTCATATATTGGTAAAGTTCTTTGAATAAAACATACAGAATTATAAACTGATTTTACAGGATTGCACAGTGAACGGAGTCGGCTCAGGGGGGCCTCCCCCTAGTAAACTGAATGGAACAGCTGAAGCATGGCTAACAAAGGTTTTGAGAATTTACCTTTTTCGATGTAAAATTGGCCCTTGAGAGGGGTGTAAAGCTTAAGTCAATCCCCGAGTGTGGTTTTTACAGTTTCTCTCGTAACCGCAGGCTTTTGGCCGATTTTTCTATATTGCACCGTACGACGAAATTTCCCAAATCGGTACCTTTTACGATATTTTCGGAATTTTTGGGAAACCGAATATTCCCCGGATGTACCGTAAATGGTACCGCACAAAGCGAAAGTAATTACCTATTGGTAAATTACACTGATTCGGACGCCCGAGGATAACTTTACATCTGCATAACATCCAGGTCGAGAGCTGGAACCTAACTTCCGTCTCAGCAGCGTCAAGACTCGGGTGCAAAAATTTAAATAACGCATGCATACAGGGTGAGTTCAAGAAAAATAAGCGTCGCACATACAGGGTGCATTCAACAAAAGCGGCTGGACGTCACAAAGGATAGGACTGGATTTAAAACGACAAAATAATGAACGCTGCTGAAATAATTGTACTATAAATAGAGAACGGGTAGAAAACAAATACATGCACATCTACGATTTAAAATTAGATAAAAGAAAAATTTTAAAATATGAAAGGTTAAGAAAACTTGGACAGTTCTCTTTTAAACGATTGTTATTCATCTTAAGAAAAAAAACATCAAATAAAATTAAAAAGAATGTTATAATAAATGTATGTATGTATCAGTCGTAAACAATATAAATGACTAAATTCCCTTGAGGGGGAAGTAAAGTGATAGTGTAGGGGTAAATTTATAAAAATCACAAAGTCTTATTTATAAATATGTGTATGTGTAAATACGTATAGTCAAACTTTGTCTTTGTTAAATGCACTTTGCTTAGGGCTGTAACGTATCAATCATATCAAACAGACATCTCTGATTCATAACACCGTCAATCAAAATTTAGAAATCGCATTATATCGTGATATGTATTTTGGGTTGCCTATTTATGGAATGGTAGGCTCGTGATTTTCCGTGAATCACTCTATAAATGTGTATGTACAAGGTTCGTACATGATCTATTGTCTTTGATATAGAAGCACTTGTTATGACCCCAACCTCGGTGCATTGCTTGTCATCTATCAGACAGCCATTGTATAAACTTTAAAAATTGAAAAATTGCTTAGCTAGTGCGGCAAACAAAAAATAAAAATATTAATAGCCTGTTGTGCTGCTTGGTTATCCCACGTACTACAAGCTTCGTCTCATGACTTCAGTATTAGTAGCAACAGTTAGGATTCAGCTGAAGGAGCTCAAACTGTGTTCAGTCAGGTAAATTGATATTCGTGTTATACGATATAATTCTTATTAATCGCAGACTGTCATAAAGATAGCGTAGATATCAGACCTGTCTCGATAGCCTTGAAAGTGTATTAAATAAATTATTAGGGGCTTATCTTCAAGATGGTTACTGAAAATGCTCAATGCTGATCAAAAGCGAAGGCTTCAGTCAGAAGCCAATTTAATCACGTATAAAGGTAATCCTAACGAATTTCATGACAGATGTGAAAGTAGATGAGATCCGGGTCCGTTACTTCGATCCAAATTTTAAAAAACAAATTATGGAATGGAGACGACGAAGTGCCTTCTTCCTTACAAGTTTCGTACGTTGCAATCTGCTATTTTTTGGGATGCGCAAGAAATTTTTTAACCTTTATTTAGAGCGTGGACATATGACAACAGGCAGACATTAAGAAAATCTGAACCTTGTTATGAGTTATTCGTTTAACCGTGCATTCTCCCTACTCCCCTAATATTGATTGATATGATGATCTTCATTGCTTCGCAAAGTTGAAAGAACACATTAAAATAAGACATTTGATGATGATGACACTATAATACAAGCAGTAGAAGAATTGTTTATCATCCTGCCAATGCATTTTTTCAAATGGGGTTTATTGGGTCTAGAACGGAGGTGGGAGAAGTATGTTTCAGTGATGGGATGCTATGTAGAATAATAATTTGTTTCGTATGATAGGAACAATAAATAATTGTAGATCCCTGGTATTTATATATGTATGTACAAACACACGTATGCAGGTAAATAGCCCTCAACAGATATTTTTAAATCTCACGTTTTGTCATACGTGGGCTGTTCTCTTTCTGCTGAGCCTATCTAGTAAGCTGTAATATTTTGAAACAAATTTTGATTAACATTTTAACGTAGTTGATTACAATAGTATATTAAAGAACTAGTTTCATAAGGCCTTTTCTTAACGCACGAGTCCAAGTTTGAAAAACGAGACGCGAAGCATCGAGTTTTTCAACGGACGAGTGCGACAAGTGGTCTTATGAAACGTGTTCTTTATACTATTTTTTCTATTGAGGAAGTTTAAGAGTATTTTAAATAAATTTATATAGAAAATTTTACGTCAAATCGATTACTAGGGAGTTTTTATAAACACTTATGGCAGCACTGACAGGTGGCTGAAACTGACATTTCAAACTTTCAAATTCAAATCGAACTACCAACATCGCAAAAAAACAAACTAAAAACAGTACGATTATAGGCCTCCTTAACGTACTGTTTTTAAGCTAAAACAGTGCGCTTAGAACGGCTTTATAAAACCGAAATGGAAAATAGTATATTAAAGAACTAGTTTCATAAGGCCTTTTCTTAACGCACGAGTCCAAATTTGAAAAACGAGACGCGAAGCGTCGAGTTTTTCAACGGACGGGTGCGACAAGTGGTCTTATGAAACGTTTCTTATACTATTTTTTTCTATTGAGGGAAGTTTAAGAGTATTTTAAATAATTTATGTAGAAAAATTTACGTCAAATCGATTACTAGGGAGTTTTTATAAACACTTATGGCAGCACTGACAGGTGGCTGAAACTGACATTTCAAACTTTCAAATTCAAATCGAACTACCAACATCGTAAAAAAACAAACTAAAAACAGTACGATTATAGGCCTCCTTAACGTACTGTTTTTAAGCTAAAACAGTGCGCTTAGAACGGCTTTATAAAACCGAAATAGAAAAATTTAATTATAGTGTAAGTTTGTTAATTGTTTGCTGCCTTACTTCGTTGAAATTCATACTTATATTTTAATAATAATAATGGGCTATTTCGACCAAGATCCCATGTGCTGTTACCTTAGCTACAAATGTTTACTACATTAAACACTTTTGTTAATGACATATTGTATGTCTAAATACGTATACAGCTAAAATGAAAAAAAGTATTTGTTGAAATTGCCTACTATTATTATTAAAATATAGTGAAAGTTGTCAAATGTGCTCGGCGGTTTTTAAAATACATAATTTTAAAGTAATCCTTTTCCCAAGAAATCAGGGAATTGAATAAAGAGCATTATCGATCTGCGATTTTTACAATTTCGCGCGTGACTTAAAGTCGTAAAAAATGTTTGGAGGAAATCAATCGAGTATTTGGTGACAAGTCGTATTCCTTAGCTACCGTAAAGCGGCGTTACAATGAATTTCAACGTGGTCGACTTTCCTTAAATGACAACTTTCGAGCTCCTAAGCCAAAAACGGCAGTAACCGAAAAGATTATTGGTCTTGTACGAAACATGATTGAAGAACATTTGATGGTACATAAGCTTTGTGCCCTGGATTCCGCACAATTTACCTCCATTTCAAAAAGAAAACTGTGTGCCATGGTGCAGATCTACACTGAATCGCTTTGACAATGGATCGTCTTATTTGGTGAACGACATCATTACAGGTGATGAAACGTGGGTATGCTGCTATAATCCCGAAACAAAGCAACAGTCGGCAGTTCCGGTCTTTGAGGACGAATCGGCTTCAACAAACGTTTTTGGAATTACTTAACATGTTTTTACATGGACGATCGCCGTACTGTTAACACTGAATGGTACCCTACAGTTTCTTTGCCTCAAGTTCTCCAAAATGTTCGTGAAAAACGTCCAAAAAGAAGGATCGTCTTGCATCAAGATAACGCTTGGGCGCACACTGCTGTTCTAACGACTGAGTATTTGTATGCCCAAAACATTAAAATAATGGGCCAATCGCCGTATAGTCCAGATCTAGCACCTACTGATTTCTTTGTATTTCCGCGTGTAAAGAATAAGTTACGGGGTTTACGTTTTACATCGCGGTTGACGCATTTAAAAATGAAGTAAATAACCGCGAAGATTGGGGAAAATGTTTTGAGGATTGGTTTTCACGGATGCAAAAATGCATTGACTGTGGAGGGTAATACTTTGAAAAATTATAAATCAATGTGTTTTGTCAATAAATTGTGTATTACTTTACAAAGCTCAGCAAAAAGAGAACAGCTCTCGTATTTTGCAGTCCAAGTATAGATTGCATTTTATTAAATATCATCGCAGTATTGGTCGAAAACGAACAGATGCCGCTAAAGGTTTTGTCATAAAAACCAAACAACAATCAACAATAATATTTATAATTTCTTCATTTTTCAACATTTCTTAGAGAAATACGCGCACATCTAATCATGCCGAAGTAATTTAATAGTTTTAACATGTAGCGTTTCTGTGGTTAGCTTAACAAAATTATCCTTTTTAGACTAATAATTGTACTCGCCATCGAAACCAATAGTCATTGCGCTCGGAGTCATCGCCTCTATTACCCGCCGTCTCTTTACACTACTGCTGTACACACTGTATTGACTTTCACAAAATTCGTTGTTATTTATAGCTTCACTTGCTCAGTTTAGTAGAATGTTTCTTTGTGAAAAGACAAGAACCGGACTGTTATTCTGATAGACAGTTTCCTCACGTTCATGTTGCTTGTAGTATGCTCGGAACATTGTTCATTTGACGTGTAATCCTTGTAGACTATCTAGTTGATTTTCCAACTTTACCCTCATAGAGCATTTGGTATTCGGCCGAAAGGAATCCCCGGAGAGTTTCTTTTTCGCATTATCCTGGCATATTCGATGTAATTGGCTATTAGTCTCAGTACATTAGAGCAGGCAGGATTTCGAGAATGTATTCCGCATCTAAATTATAATTAAAATGGCCGTTAAGTTTTATGGTTGGCCAAAATCATGCCCGGGAACGAGCAATATTGCCCGAATATCTTAGGTTTGTTATTACGAGGTCCTTGCAAACGAGCATCCTTGGCGGACCGAGAAAGCGCAGATGGCCGTGCTGCGGTCACTGCGATGTTATCGTATCAAATATGCACGGCACACTCTACAACGTCGGGCGTGCAATCCTGTCGGCCGCTCCATTAGACTCCATTTAGATCATGTTGAAGCAATATGGAATATGGAGCACAATTCTCTCCTGCCGAATGTGAGAGAAATAGGTTCAGAAATGAAAAATTCTTGTCGTATTTATGAGTTAGTGCCGACGCAAAGTGGTGTACGTACAACAGTTCACAGTTCAGCCCTCTTCATTTATCAAAGTCAGTTAGACTCAATATCCCATATGTAGTGAATTTGAAATATTTTTAGTGTTTTACTTTTTTCCTGGCTTTGAGCACGTTAGTATTCGATTTCCGTCTTCGAGAATTCAAAATATGAAAACGCTGTTGGATAAAAGAAAAAATTTCCTATATTTTATATTTGTATAAATATTTTCAGATCAGAATGTAGAAATAAAAAAGAATTTTCAATTTACTCCTATGCAATATTGTAATAAGAGTTGGTGAACTGAAAACGATCGATACTCTAGGTAACTTGTAGTTGTTTACAGTTTGCATAAGTAACCCACCAGAAAAGCTTGTTTTATATAAATTGCATGGTCGACTTGTCATTGTTTTTCAAATAAAAGCTGTCATATTATTAGGAACTTTGTTGCAATGAAAAACTCAAAATTGATTTTATAAAAATTTGAAGCTAACCATAAGTTATTCTAATTATAAACTTGGAAGCAAACACGCTTTATTTAAAAACTAAACATAATAGCATCCTAAAAGAACATGTTCAAGGATTTTTGTTCATACGTATACAATGTGTCCTATGTTGAGTAGGCTACCATGGGTACCTTTCTTACTATTAAAGATAAAGATTTGTTTAAATGGGAAAAGTTGTACTAGTTTAGAAAGATTTTAGAAACTATTCCCAAAAACTGAAAATCAACGTTTCCTTTACAGTCAAATATCTCCGTAATTATAAAAGATACGTAAAACTGTTTCATGTAGAAGTTACTTGGTTTGATTACGTACACTTATAAATGACGTCAAAATAAAATTCAAGAAGTCGGTTTTCGAGATATTGGTAGCAACTTTCTAATATTAAATGAACGCCATATCGGATTTTGACATGGTTAAATAACATTATTTTTCTCTTCTCAACGATGTATCACAATTCATGTATAAATAAAAAATAATTAAAAATATGAAGTGATTTATTTTTAAATCAAGTAGGCATGAAAACAAAAGCACTTTAAGTTTACTTTGGAAACACAAAGTAAACAGTGAACTGTGAAATTAGCCATTAAGTGTTAGCATTTTGAGCATTTTTTGTAATTTTAATATTTAGTAGTATTTAAATGACTTGTTTTTGTTTCATTTGTTTCCAATGTAAACTTAATGTGCGTTTGTTTTCATGCGTACCAGATTTAAAAATTAATCACTTAATATTTTTAAATATTTCTTATTTAGGCATAAGTTCTGATGCATCATTGGAAAGATAAAAAATAATGCTATTGAACTACGTAAAAAACCAATAAGGCATCCATTTAATATAAGAAAGTTGCTACCAATATCTTGTAAACCGCCATCTTCAATTTTATTTTAATATAATTTATAAGTGAATTCAATAAAACCAAGTAACTTTTACATGAAACATGTTTTGATCATTTATAATTACGGAGCTATTTGACTGTAAAGAAAATAGCTACTTTTAGTTTTTAGTTTTTTTGAAATAATTTGTAAACTGTTCGGAATTATTTCAACAGAATCTGAATCAGCACTCAAAACTGCACAACTTTGCTCATTTAAGCAAATCTCTATTTTTAACAATAAGACCCACAGTAGCCTATTCAATCTGGGAAACACGATACGAGGGCAGACTGTTTGAAGTGCTGTGTGAGAGCTGAGATTGTCATGATGAAGAATGATGGATGCGACATTTTCGGTTGTTTTTCCTGATTTCGTCGATAACGTATGGCAAACAATTTGTTGTATACAATTTAGCGTTAACTGTTCTTCGATCCTCTAAAGTAATGGTTGGGACATGTCCAGTACAACCGAAGAAACAAGTGATCGTTTTCTTGAAAGTACGTCGTGAACGAACAACTTTTGTGGGATTAGGTTAATCTTGGAACATCCAAACAGTGGATTGTTGCTTAGTTTCCGGTTCGTACGAATATATCCAAGTTCCTCGGTCGAATTCTTTGAGCATTTGCTTACACCAATGAACACAACACTTTTTTGAGCTTCGGTCAAATTATGCGGAATTCATCGGGAACAGATCTTTTTCACAGCTAAATGTTTATGCAAAATCGAGTCTACTGCAATCTTCCATATGCCTAAGGATGACTCTATCTCATTGTAAGTCACATGCCGATCTTTAATAATGTTGCCCACAGTATCAATATTTTTTGGAATAAAACCGATTTCAGTCGACCTTCACGAAATTCATCACTGACGGACGCTCGACCACGACGAGGCTCTGCAAACCAATTGTAAAGAGTCTTTTTTGATGGTACTTCATTACCAAAAGTTGAACGAACCGATTCTATGCATTGTTGTTGAGATAGGCCTTTAGTAAAATCGTATAAAATTATCCAATGAAACCCTTCACGTGAAATTTCCATTTTTCACAAATTTTAAACGATCACTGTAAACAAACTGCTGCGTCAATTTCTAAACTGCCACTGTTTTCACAATAACAAATGTCAAATTTAACGAAGATAGTAGTGACACATCTCAATAGCGCCATCTAGTGGTCATTTGTAAAAACTTAAAAGGCTGCTCTTGTATGCTCTAATCAACACGAGCATAGGCAAATTTATTTGCCTATGACACGAATAAGAAATATGAATTATTTTTTTTATTATAACACAAAAAATATGAAGTCATATTTTTAGTCACATAATATCAAAATACTATGGAAACTAAGATAACGTAATTCCTGACGAATTTAGAAATTATCTTTTCAACTACGTGGACATACCATTTATTTACTTATACAGGGAATTTTTCTTTTTAGTATATATTGCCTATGTACACTTTTAAAAAGAACGCGTCAATTTCGTCTATTGTGTAGGCAACCAACTAGACCGACAACTAAAAATCAGATGGCAACGTCACTATAGTTGTGAATTATTTGAGTATGAAGGTTATGTTGATGCAGTGTTTATATTTAATATGTATTTCACCCTGTATATAGAACACAGATGATGACTTTTTTGTTAAATACAATAATTAACAGGGCGATGTTTCCGTAAGGTCCGTGAACATTATATTTCTTTTGTACAAAACAAATACATCAACGGCAAAGTGGTGTAATGGTCAGCATAGCTGCCTACCAAGCAGTTGATCCGAGTTGAATTCCCGGCCATCGCAAACTTTTTTCAATTATTATTTTTTGTTGTAACTATTAATTATGATTTCTTCAACATAGTATAAAATATTTCATTTCATTTCTTCGGTTAAAACGTGATTACTTTTAGTTCTTATTTTATGGGAATTTATTACGCATCCCTTTGATTTAAATGTTCTAACAATTGTTTGTTTGGTTCGAATACAAGGAATAGGTCTTTCTGGATATTTTACTAAAAATAAATCTCTCACAGTTCTTAAGCTGTTACCATTCTGATACCACATTAGAATTTCCACTTTTTCGTCATTACTGTACATGGTTGTATAAAAAACGCAAGAAGACACTAATTAAAAACTAATTTTATATTTTAACATTGAATTAATTTGATTCTTTTGGTCACAACATGCTTCAGTTGTCTGTATAGTTGGTTGCCTACATAATAGGCGTAATTGACGCGTTCTTTTTAAAAGTATACATAGGCAGTGTATACTAAAAAGAAAAATTCCCTGTATGTATATCATTACTTTTGGTAATTGGAAAGCTATAGGCCTTATAAGCTGAGTGATTTGATTCTTAGGTTTACCTGCACTGCACCAAAGCATTAAAGGCACCTCTCCGGACACCTCTACAGAGAGATTTTGACGTCGTTACTCAATAATACAGGTATTTCAGAAAACTTTTCCCTTGGATATTACACTTAATACCTGGTGAATAATTGTTTTCGTGAGGAAAAGCAACATACTGTATGCTTAAACATTTAGGTTAGTTTATCAATTAAGGAAGAGATGTTAAAAACAAGTATAGACAAGCATACCGTTCTACATAAATTTTCCGTCTAAAATTCCCTAAGTAATAGCACTAAACGGCGCCAACGCAGGGAACAAAAATTTGGTGCTGCAATCCACCATACAGAATTCCCTAATCAGACATTAGCAGCCGGGCTAATTACTAAAACTTTGCTTGTATTTCTGTTATTCGATTTCGACGTTAAACTGTAGATCTCACGGGCTTTTACCTAGGTGTAAGGATAAGCACGTCGTCGCAAAGACAACACCAAAACTATGTGCTATATCTATATCACTGACTGATGATAACATAAGCGACCATTGTGTGCTAATGAAATATTATTCTGGAAATATTAGAAGGCATAAACCGCTTTAATATGCGCTGTTGGTTTACTTGCATTATTTATTGTGTATCGATGACAAATATGAATGCAATAACAATGTCCAGGTAGGCAAGGTAAACAGAACGTAAAAGTTCATGCAATAAAATAATATCAACGACATTAATTAGACAATAATGTTTACTATTTTAAATTAAAACCCTAATAACTACACTGACCGGCAAAATTATTGCATCATTTTTTTAAATTTATTTCATGACTATGAATAGCACATATTAAAGCAAATATACAGGGAATTTTTCTTTTTAGTATACATTGCCTATGTATACTTTTAAAAAGAACGCGTCAATTACGCCTATTGTGTAGGCAACCAACTACACCGACAACTAAAAACCAGGAGCAAACGTCACTGCAGTTGTGAATTATTTGAGTATCAAGGTTATGTTGATGCAGTGTTTATATTAAATAAGTATTTCACCCTGTAAATAGGACGCAAATGATGACTTATTTGTTAAATACAAAAATCGACAGGGTGATGTTTCTGAAAGGTCTATGAACATTGTACTTCCTTTGTACAACAGAAATAGATCAGCGGCAAGGTGGTGTAATGGTTACCGTAGGCCCCTTCCAAGCAGTTGATTCGGGTTCGATTCCCGGCCATCGCAGAGTTTTTTTAATTATTATTTTTTGTTATAACTATTAATTATGATTTTTTCAACGTAGAATAAAATATTTAATTTCATTTCTTCCGTTAAAACGTGATTACTTTTAGTTCTGATTTTATGGGAATTTATTACGCATCCCTCTCATTATATTTTCTAACAATTGTTTGTCTCTCTCACGGTTCTTAAGCAGTTACCATTCTGATACCACATTAGAATTTCCACTTTTTCGTCTTTATTGTACATGGTTGTATAAAAAACTCAAGAAGACACTAAATAAAGGCTAATTTAATTTTTGAACCTGGAATTAATTTGATTGTGTTGGCACAGCATGCTTAATTGTCTGTATATTTGGTTGCCTGCACAATAGGCGTAATTGACGCATTCTTTTTAACATAGGCAATGCATACTAAAAAGAAAAATTCCCTGTATGTATGAAAACAACATGCCCCTACTGTCAAACAGTAACATTCCTCATTTGGTGACTGATATTGGCTGTCTAAAGAATGTATTCTGCAAAAAGTATTCGTAGTAGAAAAATTCGTAACTTTTTCTTTGCACATCA
Source organism: Limonius californicus (assembly GCA_014611495.1). Lineage (NCBI taxonomy): Eukaryota > Metazoa > Arthropoda > Insecta > Coleoptera > Elateridae > Limonius > Limonius californicus. The sequence goes on along the minus strand of JABXWE010004806.1, from coordinate 1,783 downwards.
GGTACGTATTGTAATAGATATCATTTGGTGTCTAAATGTAGAACATGAACGTTTATTAAACCACTAACTTAATAATTGTTAGGCAAGTATGTAACTAAAAACTCTTTATTTTCCCCAGGAATAAGCTGTTATATCAGACCCTTTTTTAAATGATGGCAGAACATGATGTTGCAGGAGTACACAACGTCAAGCAATAAACTATCTGACGAGTTACCAGTAGGTTACTTGAGACTAGAGATATCGTTGTAGAAGAGGTCAAGGACTACACAAGATTACACCGCAAGATAACAGATATTTATATTATCATCACATAGGAATGATTGCTTCGCAGCTGCAGAGCGTCCTCCTCGAAAGCGTCTTCCTCCTAAGTCTTCTAATGTATGAAAGATATCGATTAGAGTTTAGTCGAAATCACGTTAATTCTGAAGATGACAATTGGAGCCGCATAGTCTTTACGGATGAGTCTCGTTTCACTGTAAATTCACCGATAGATCTAGCGAAGAGCGGGCGAACGCTGTGCGGATTGCGCGATAGTACACAGGCAAAGCTTTGGCGGTCGATCAGTAATGATATATGGAACACGCAATATGCACGCAAAAACGGAACTCCTTGTTATTGATGGAGTGCTTTAAATGCGAATAGCTACATTACATAGATACTGCAACCTATTGTGATACCTTCTGTGCTGTTTGGTTTCCCTTAATGTACTGTAACACATGTTTCTGAAGTTGTCAATGAGTAGCTTGTTGAAATAAATGTTGAGAGAATGGCCAGCGAGAAGTCCTAATTGTAATCTAATTGAGCACGCTTAGGATGAACCTGAACGAAGAATGAAAGATCGCGCAAGCCGTTTTCAAACGCCCATGAAGCTAATCATTCATTGAAGAAGGAGAAGCAATCGATCAAGCAATCGTGGGGAATTTGATTTAAACAAGAGGTGACAACGCAAGATATTGTTGATGCATGTAAATGCATTAGAATGTGGCGAAAGCTAGAAAATCTTACAACATTTTATACTATTTTGATCATTTTCTGTTTGCATGGGTTTTACTGAAAGGCGGCTCTGTTCCTTCTATTTCTACCTTAATTTTTGATTCGTTTATTTATTTATTTATTTTTTTTAGTTCGAATTTGCCAGATCAACAATCACATATGTTATACATGGCATTGATAGTAAAATGTACAATAATTACTTACAATGGTTTTTGAGGAGGTTTGGTTCCTCTTACATTAAACTGTTAACTGATCTACTACTGTTAGTCATATTATCGGATGAAAGTAGATCTTGAGGTAATTTTCGCTTGAGTCTAGCGTGGATATTTCTTCTGCCGAGGTTGTAATGGATAGCTCCTTCGCACAAGTTAATGTTTTCGACGAACTTTTTCGCACTTTCACTAATGTAATCCTGAATTGTTGATATGCCCAGCTCATAGTGCAGTTGGGCATTTCGAATATACCAAGGAGCGTTGACCGCAATCCGTAGAATTTTGTTTTGTAATCTTTGAAGTTTCGCTATGTTGGTTTTTGACGTGTTACTCCAAATCGGTGATGCGTAGAGGGCTAGCGGTCTGATTAAGCATTTATACATTAGTATTGTACACTGTGGTTTTAGCGTTGACTTCCTATTGATTAAGGGATATAGTTGCGCTAGTCTTGCGTATCTTTGGTTAAGCTTGCAGTTTATGTGAAGCTTCCATGTCAATCGGGTATCCAGTAGTGCGCCTAGGTACTTTACGGCTGCGTTTGTGGGGTTCCATTCAATGTCCGTGTTATGTATTTGAAT